>CM073771.1:106816623-107103164 GCA_037158775.1 Hetaerina titia | reverse complement strand
CATCGCAGGGAGAGAAGGAGGATTACGATGGGAGAAAAAAATTATAAGAGAGGAGGATGTCTCACGGGCCGTTGCATTTATTCACCGCTCTTTCGATGCGTATCTTCGTCCACCTTCGCCACCCCCCCGCGTCACTCTAGCCTTGACCCTACCGTCCCCCGCTATTTCCTTGCATTCACCTCCTACCTGTCTCCCTCTCCACCCCCTGGGGGTCCAGCAACCATCCCCGCCCAGCTCCTTAGCGCCGCCTCCCTCTTATAAGTTCCGCTCGCTCCTGGGCCACTCACACGCTCCTGATCAGAGCGACACGGCCGTCGTACGCCGAGTGTCCCACGGAGACCCCGCGAGGTCCCTCATCTTTGCCTAATCATCGATCATATAAGTATTGCATTCGCGAAATAATCGATCAATCAAAATGACCGCTCTCGGCATTCTAGTGTCTAGTGATTCTCTCTGTCTTTGATGTTTCACATTCCTGCGCCACGAAGTTAGTATGCGTTACACAAGGTTTGCATAAAAAGTATCAGAAACATTTTTTCCTGAGGTGACTGAACGTCGTAGCGCGCTCGCATCGCAAAATCTCGATGGTGTGGGGTCTGACCTTCAACATGAGCCAAATGACAATAACCTGTGAGCATTCGTTTAGGCTAGAACGTTTTTTTAGAGGACCCCTGTCGAGTAACTCGGTGCAAAATGCAGCGAACGATTGAACCGCGGCACGCCATCGAATTTGTGTTGAACTAGGAAAATCGGGTACGGAGAAGTTGGGCATGATTTTTCAAGAGTTGAAGGATGAAAACCTGTCACAAAATGCGGTTTTTAAGGGACACAAGTTCTCAATGATGGCCAAGAGAGTGTGGAGGACGATCCCCGCGCTGAACGGCCGTTGACGTCAAGAAACGACGGCAACGTGTGCGGCAACAACTGTACTCAGACCGTTAGTCAAGTGTGCGCATAATTACAGGTTGTATTAGCATTAATAAGATGACAGTGTACTCCATTATCACTGAAAATTTGGCGATGCGAAAGATCTGAATTAAACTCGTCCCGAATTTCTAGACGAGCGACCAAGAAAAGAGTCGAGTGTCTGCTTTCGAAGACCTTATGCAATGGCATCGCGACGATTCCCCAACCCCCCTGCAGTCCCCACCAGGAGACTATTTTCTATTCCCAAAAGTGAAATCCTCCCTCAAAGGACACCACCATGGAATCCTAAGCGCCGGGAAAAAGCTCGCACGCGTTCCCTTGAGGACCCTCCGGAATCCGCCTGCTAGGGAGCCCTCCAGTTGTGGAAAAGCTGCTGGCAAAAATTTAAAAATTTATTTTAAAGGGCTTAACTGATTGAAGAACTTTGAGGCATTGTAGCAGTATCTGAAATGAATCTTTTTTCCGATATATATCATACAAACCAATTATGTATGAGTGTAATGATTAAACCAATTTTACGTGAAATTTATTGAGCAAACTTTAACATTCTTTTGACAAAACTGTTTAATCAATGGCTTTCCTTCAATAGATGAAATGAAAAAAAATAATGGAAACGAAAAGGCACTGCCGAACTATCACACATTACCATTTTATACAAACTTTGCAACTACTTAAGTACATAAAATTTATTTATTTGCATTACATGCACCGTTGCGGCAATTTGAGGAAAAGAGGTTCTGCATTTGCCTGGCTTGTGAATTAATTATTATTGTTTGGTAGTTTATTGTTTAAGGGAGGAAAGGGGTGGGCATTAATTGAGCAAACAGCATTGCCAAACTTAGGCTAACATGGTGATATGGCTCCCATGGGTTTAAAATAAAATGGACCATTTTTCAAATCCGCATGCTTTCTACTTCCCTTCATTCCGTTCAACATGCCTATCCTCTTTTTCCCCGTAGTTGTCACTTCCTGTTCATCATGAATACAAACTGATCGCCTCCTAAGTAATTTGTCCTTAACTCCACACTCTTGTAAATAATTTTAATTATCATTTCATCACAAAGAAAGAATCAAAGGCTTTACGCTTGATTCTTTCTTCGTGCGTGTTGCAAATGGCATTTCACAAAGTTTAGGCCACAACTATCTTTTAAACAATTTAAGCTACGTGTGAAATGAAACTAATTATCATCTAGTCATCACATACGGGTACCTATCCCTTTTATGGACTGAAATTAGCACTGATCTGTCGAAATTTCCGTCCAAAATCATCCTTAATAAATACCGTGAATTAGCTCGTAAAAAACCTTCTATCCGCGTCTTCTTGAGAGACCCTAAGTAGCTCCGCGGAAATTTTATCTATCCCTACGCTCTCATTTGATTTCAATGTTGTTAATTCCCTATCTGGTCATCATCCATGTTTGTATCTAAGTTACCATCATCTCCGCAAGAATTATTATCTTTTTATGTCTTAACTTGCTGGCCTAATATATTTACCATATAGATTTCCACATCTTACTTCCAGCTCTCTTTCCTGGGTCGCTTTCTAGACCTATACATGATTGAATAAGTTCACGCGAAATGGCAATAACATGCCATTGGCCATCGCGGCGTACTCTGCCATTCTCGAGGTTTTTCCTCGAAGAGAGAGGGTTGACTTTCTAAAGGAGGCCCTCCCTTATGACGCAGGGCGTCGGGAGTGATCCGTCGACGGAGCGCTGTGTCGGATGAAGAGTAAGGGGTGCGTCAGGGGGACGGGAGGAGGAGATAGGCAGAGAGATAAGGCGGATTCGTATGGGATTGGATGGGTTTAGAAGGATGTGGGTCTGATGGGAAGATGTGTGTAGGGATGCACGGCGGATAGAGGAGATGGATTCCTGAAGGGAAGGGCGTGGAAGGGGGCGGGGAAGGGGGCGTGGAAGGGGGCGGGGAAGCGAGAGGGAGAGAGGCGAAAGGGAAGGAAAGGTACCGGAAAAAAAGGTCCGCTGTTTCAGGATGAGGCAAAAAGAAGATAGAATAAGGGGCAAAGAAGGGGTCTGAGGAGATAGAGAGGGGGAGAGAGAGGAGGCGGGGCATATATATATATGGGGGAGTGAAATACCATTGTGCATTTCGTCGTCTTGATGGAAATATGTCGTTTCCAAATAATGGAATTTATATCTAATCAGAAAGCTATGAATCATACCTTTTTGAGTGACGATTCCAGAGCAAATAAGCACTTTTTATTTGTAATATGTGCAAATTAGGAATGGGAAGCCATTTTGTAATAGTTTATGTTAACTTATAACCAAATGATTTTTCAATTAAAAAAAAGTAGTCAAGAGCTTTAAAAGTGATGTTAAATATTGGCACTCTCATTATTTCATATTAATAAATTGTAGAGTAATAAGACGTTTCGAATTCTAAAGAAAAATTACCATATTATAAGAAGTTATTAAACAGAGATTACGAAGCGTTATGCTATCTTGCCTTTGCTTAGCACGTTCATTTAATTACACCAAATAATATGTACATCGCCACATTGACATCCTAAAGTCGGGTATGGAATAGCTGTTCTTCAAATACTGACGTCACTTTGAGCATCAAACCGACATTTTTCCATGCCTTTATCACTCTATAGAATGTACATAGAAGGTATGAGAATAAGGGAAATAAATCGCTCGTCCTTATTTTGATGGTGCTCATGTCCATCGGATCTATTTTCCTCAAAAATAAGTTCTAAACATGCAATACATTTCGGTATTTTTAGGCAATATTTTATTTTTTAAATATAATTTTTTAGATATATTAATCATACAATTTTCCAGCAACTTTCAATGATAACGCCTGCAATGCTCACATTGTCCCCGCCAAACCGAGTTCTCCTCTCGCGTGGGTCGAACGCCGAAAAGAAAGTGAAGCTGGCCTAGCTCGGTCGTGGGTCTTGGGTGGTGGTGAACAAAGCCAAGCGTAGGTTGAAGTCGGATGTGGAGGACTAATAAGCAGCCGAGTTATTTTTGGAGGGAAGAGGATGGAGAGATTGGGTGGGTAATTGAAAGGGGGGAACTCATTTGGTGATAGGGCAGGTGACATTAAGTGCAGGAGTGAATGAATGCTTCAGATAAGACGATGGTCTCTCCGGAGTAATAATACGATCGTTAAAGTCGAAAGCGGCAGCAGTAAAAGAAATGCAAAACAGATCCCTAAATTTCGTGCATTGTGGGAAAAAATAAAGGAGTTGAATTGCTTTATGGGAAGTTGTGACCACACATGTAACGATCACCTAGAAAAAGGATGGAAAATTTCCAAGACCATAACTATTAATTGCATATCGACGGAATATATGTAATCGGTCCTGCAAATAAATGGATCTAACGTTAGCATTATAGTTAAAGCATTACCTTATTAGTATTAATGCCTATATGCATGTAAATTATTATTTTTTTCTTTATCAGTAAAATCGTTCCGAGTGATCACCTAAGAAAAAGAAAGTGTAATTGAGTTGTAAGCGATACATTATATTGTAATGTAGTAGACATTGCCTTTCTCATTATCCAAAATGTATCTTCTAAACTACATTTTTGAATTATTAGAACCTATTTTTCGATAATAAATATTAATCTGAAGTCAGCTCTTGAGTTATTCTTTGTCTTGAACTTAGACGCTGCTCTTTCATGTTTTATTATTCATTCGCGAGTTGTATTGCATTAGCGCTGTTAAATTTCATTTTTGAGCAATAAAATTCGAGAAATATAATTGTATTGAGTACTGCTCCACAAAGCCGTTGAAATGAATTAAAAGGAATAGAGTTAGTTTTATTAGGTTCCAGGAGAATTAATTTTTGGTGCTGTGTTGGTAAATGTGGTTTACCACATCTCCATCTCACTTGTGGCCAAACTTCACAATTAAGCTCCCTTCAGAGCAGAACAGGGACAAAAACGCTCGGGTCCAAACTCAAAACCTTGCGGCTGTGAAGTTTAATACCTGACTTCGCGTACAACGCGCGGCAAAGTAAATTACTTTTGGAATCAAATGTTCTCTCGTTATTAACCTATTTATTCGCAAACAGTTATTCCTGTAAAATTCGTGTCTTTCGAAAATCAAAGTGATGAAAATTGGATTTTCATGATTGAGGTAAGGAGGGAGGGTGAGAGAGAAGGGCACGATATTAGTGGGGTGTTGTGGGAGTGAGGAGGGGAGTGGAGAGTTAAGAGGAGGTGGAGGAAGGAGAGGGGGCGGGCATAAAAAAAGGGGGCTCAATGGGAGGGCTGCTGCCGACATCAACAGAGGAACTCCATTCGTCAGGGTGGCCATGACTTCGATCCTTGCCATTATTCCCCCTCCCCCCGTTCCTTCTCCCAAAGCGTGCGGGGCGCAAAAAATCATCTGGGGTGAGGGAGAACCGCGAGAGAGAGAGAGGTGGGATAATGCTCAAGATTGGGAGGGAGGAGTCGAAAGGGAGTGAGAATTGAGAGTGGAGGGGAGGCGAGTGGCAGGGGATCGGCGGGGTCGTGCCCCTCGAGGGAGAACAAATGAATGACGCAGCATCGGGAAAGAAACGCGGGGCAGATGGAGGCTTATCCAGCTCTGCACGAAAATTTGTTTTTTTTTTATTAAACCTGATATTTTCTACTCTTGGTTTTGTATGGCAGTTTTGTAATTTTGTAAGCATTCAGAATAATATTAAAAATACCACGAATGACGTATTTGGATCGATGGGAAAAATAAAGAACATGGTTGACCCGCAGCAACTGGTGCGATGTAACTGAAATACAGTCATTTCATCATTTTTGTATTTCCTTGAGGATTGGCTGTGGTATTTTCTCCAACGCAAGTCCAGTATAGTGTTTGAAGAGATACATTGGCAATACAAATTTCATTCTGGCAGTTACTTATTCTACGATCATCTCTGTAACAAACGTTCTAAGGATACCTAAACCCAACGGCAGTTTGAAAATCCGGAGATGGTGGGAAAAAATGTTTTGTTTCGTAACTTTAATTAAAAATGTAACAAAAATATCCCTGTTCCTAAGAACAAAATCGAGAGTCACGCGTTCAAATGTGTTCCAGTATTTAAGGTTATGAGTATCATTTTTCCCTCATCCTCATCCATCAGATCGATTTCAAATTTAAAGAGTGACAGTGTAAAAATACAACATTGGCACATATTTTTTATTTTTAGGATCTTGAGTGAACCGAAAATTTTACTCGTCTCCATTGAAAATTTTATTGGATAAAATGCATAACTGTCTAGACAATCGATTAATTACTTTACAGTACTGTGCAAGTTTTCGCATTTGCTATGCACAGTGTCTTGTAGAAGTCAAAAGTCGGAGGAAGGGTGAGTCGCAGTAATCTATAAAGAACTAACTGTAATATTGGGTGATTTAGATTTTAAAAAGTTCAAGCTAGTGACTTCATAAGTAAGAAGAATTCAGCGCTGGACCACTGAGGATTATTGATTTGTAATCTTGAGCAAATTAAAGTAATGGTTAACCGTGATTCTTAAACTCAGCTAACATGTATTTTAAAATATTTTTAGGACCACTTATATGTTTAAATACACATTGGTTTCATTTATAGAAAGGAAAATGTTCTTAAAATTTACCTTTTTTCTGCTATTCGCTTTATTAGATTGTTCTTAATAATTGTGTTGAAATTTCATGAGATTAATTCTTACAATTCTTGACGTCATGTAAGCGAACTTGATTTTAGTAATAACATGTGGTCAATTGTCCTTCATCTGCGGTTTATTTGTTTTGTTTCGTGGAATTCTAATATCCGCGTGATTCGATCGCATAGAATTCCTTCACAAATGCAACTTAAGGTTCATCGCCTTCCAAGTTGATGAAGCATTTTATAAAGTCTACACTCAAGAACTCATATAAGGTTTATATAAAACGCATCGGGAAAAGTTTCTGAAAAAAAAAGATTTATTTCAGATATTGCTACAATACCTCAATATTCTTCAATCACTACATCCCTTGAGCGTCGACACACTTTTGCCAGCAGCTTTTCCACGACTCGAAGTTCCCTGATAGGCGGATTCCGGAAGGTCCTCAAGGGAGAGCGTGCAAGCTTCTTTGACGGTGCTTAGGGTCCTATGGTGGTGCCCTTTGAGGGAGGATTTCGCTTTTGGGAATAGGAAATAGTCTCCTGGTGGGGACTGTAGGGGGGTTGGGGAATCGTCGCGATGTCGTGGCAGAAGGTCTTCGCAATCAAACACTAGACTCTGCTCTTGATCGTCCGTCAAGACCTTCGGGACGAGTTTAGCGCAGATCTTTCACATCGCCAAATTTGCAATGATAATGGTGTTCACTGCCATGTTATCAATGTCAATATGATCTGCAATAATGCGCACACTTAACTGACGGTCTGAGTTCATGACGTCACGCACAAATCAAGAAAAAATTGTTACCGATACTTTTTATACAAACCTTGTATTTTCTGAACCAATAAATTGGACTTGTGTGTTTTGTTTTCAAACTGCTAGTAATACAGTATGTTGGATAAACTTAACAAATTTGGCAAGCATCTGTGGTTCAAGTGTTATTTGACCCCGTTCTTCTGTGCAACAAATTGGACGAGATTTACTAATTTACACAAATTTATATACTTGCTTAATCGATTTAATTTACACGCTAATTTAATCATAAAAAAATCCCTTATGAATTATCTCGAATCTATTTATTCGATTACCACTCGACATAAAATTATTTTCTTTTTCGAATACTTGTCTCCGTATTGATTCAGCTGGAGCAAAGGAGGAAATGGTGTGAAACAAAATACATTTCAAAATGCTGAGTACATTTCAACTTCAAACAGATCCCATTTAGAACAAGAATGCTCGATTCCAACGCATGACTCAGGGGAAACCATAGTTTTTAATTCGTGCAAACAATCGCAGGATGCAATGGAATGGAAAATTCCTGCAGATTCGCAGGATTCCCGTGTACACATAAAATACATTCGGGCGATTCCCGTGATTGAAGACCGTGCATTGAAGCCGCGTAGGAAAAATGTTTTCCTACAATACCTATTAAGTATACAAACATCCATGTAATCTCGTAATTAAAATAAAAAAGGAGGTGAAAATTGGTGAAACAAGGCTTTAAAAATAAATTGAAAACATGCTGCTACTCTCAAATGTAATAAGCGTTAAAAAACACTAAAAACTTATTAATGATTCAATTATTGCACTCGGCGCCATAGAACCGACATTGAAAATTTTGTTCTGAAGTGTAAACTCCGTTAGTCTTCATATTAAAAATATAAAAGTTTACATCCATCCTCGCAGCAAAATTCAGTGAATACATCGAAGACGTATTATTTAACTGTGGAGGTAAAATCCAAACAAAAAAGATAATGGATTTATCAGATTACTATTTTTCCTGCTCTGAACTTCGACAAAAACCACAGAAAAGAAATTTAAACAAAACCTCTCTCTCTCTCGAGAGAGAGAGGCTTTGTGATACGAAAATTAAATGAGAAAATATTTTTTCAAATTAATTTTTATATAACACTAATATTATAAAGATTCATTGCGCTTTGCTCAAAATAAAATTTCAAGAAACTGCGAACATTCAGAAGGTATGTTAACCCGCAAGTACTATTCTAACATCTGGAAACATTTTATAAAATCTATCACTTACCTATCTAGCACTTTAGCTCTAAAAGCAATCAAGAACATCAAGAAAGGAGAATAGAACTAGATTTGTTTCTTTCTTCAAGGGCCCTGATAAATGTGTTTCTTGTCAAGCAATACACTTTCTTGTAAAGTAAACTTTATATTATTTCTAAAAAGGTTTCAAAGGTCAATTAGAGTAGCTGTCGAATAATGACCAACCATAATTATACATTGAAAGCACTCTAAAAATTTCAATTGTTTCTATTGGGAGAAAATTAGAGGTCTTTTTGAATAATTAACTTGATGGTTATTCTTTATTCTTAATATCTCTTGGCTTAGAGAGAACGGAAAATTTACTCAAACATTATAATTAAAATCAGCCATTGGATCATATTATCGTATATGAGTAGCTCCTACTCGTGTTTGCAAGAGACATGGCCAACGGTTCAAATAAACTAATTCAGCTCAGTGCCACCTGGCCTCTGTCTTATCTAGCTGAAACGATAACCTACTGCAAACAATATCAAATCGTCAATGTTTTCCATGCCTCACCCAAAGTCCTTTCAGGTAATTTCTCTTTAAAATGTACTGTTTATTGAATTTTATTCATAATATTCAGCAAAAATCAACCGCAGATCAGCCATTAGCACTCGCGATATTATATACACTACGATTGACAAATTAATATCGAATAAATAAAAAGAAAAAATAAATAAAGAGAAATAAACATTTAAATTTTAATGTATTTCAATGTAATTAAGTTCTGTGTAACGCAAAATAAAATGAAGTCGTACCTGTTAACGAAGTATGATGAACCAAAAATAATGAGAGAGGTACAGAACCTTGTAAATATTAAACTTTATGCTTGGCCGTCAAGATAATACTAGCTTAAATCAGTTCATTTAAGCTAAGGATCGTCAAAAAAACAGTTATTTAGCTTTAACGGTCCGAAAGACACGAATTTCTCGCCGTCAAATCAGTCATTAACATCTATTTAATGCTTCATAAGGCTCACATTAACTAGCAATCCATTCCATATCTCTATCAGTCCTTAATTATTGTGATTCGACAAGATTTAATTTCACTCCAATCGTGAATATGGGTCCCTCCCGTCGAAAAGTAAGTTGTTAACATTGATTAAGCGCGGAGACGCTCTGAGATGCTTAAAAATGCATCGTGCATGTCCTTGTTTTGTTTGAGGGTTCACCGTAAATCCCAAAGAAAAGCGGGCCGCGTTATTTTGACGCTCAGATGTGCTCGTCGAGAAGACATTAATGTTACACTCGTGTGATTTAGGTCATTAGATACTCGCCAGATGGCTCCACCATCTTTCTTTCCTCGCCTCGAAGGTCCGGAACTCTCGCTCCGAATATGAAGGGGCTCTCCGAGGGCTAACGACCCGTCATTAAGACTCTATTAAGACAGCCCTTTTAAAATTTTGATTGACTAACTCGGAATCGCTCGTTTTAAGAGATTATGCTAGGAAGATCGTTTTAATGGAGATGAGCTACCCTTAATCACTGGAGGAGACACGGTGCCATGGAAACATCCCAATCCACGCGCGGAGATATGTTCGTGCAAGGGATCGAGCTCAACCTCTGGAATACGTAGGTGAATTGGCAGATAGGTTCAATGAAACTATTCCGAGTGCTAATTATTAAAGAACCTAGGTTTGCAGGTTAAAAATACTTTCGGTCTCAGTCCGTTCCATTGCCACAATAAATCGAACAGGTATTGCCCGAGAAAAGGTTTTCCCCAAATTTCGAATGGATGTCTCGAATTAGCTTGATGATACGATCGAAATAAACTCTTCCTGAGATCTATTTTCATTCGTGTTGGGTCCATATTCCATGAAAGAATTCTTCATTCTCAAGATGTGAACATTTGTATTGAATGCGTGTTGTGAACACTTCATGTGTTGTACGATAAAATAATCAATTATTAATTCTAACTCGCACATAATTCCGCTAACTTCCCCGCTTTCTTTATTGACAGATGAATACAAAATTAGGACGTGAAAACATTTTGTCTTGCTGACATCCAATGTGTTGCGCAGGTTCGAGCTAATACGGTACCTGTTTCAACCAAATTCTTCAGATGTGATCCGTCAAACGTAAAATGATCCACTTTTCAAAATACATTTTTCCATGTGGAACATTATTGCAGTCGAGATTACCAAAAATAATAAATATGCTGAATTCTCACTGGAAAAAGATTGAATGTTTTTTATCGAACCCATTCGTGAGATAACTCACAGCAAAAGTTTTCACAGAACAAAAGGTTCGAATCAGTTGGAAAAATACTTGGAAGGATTTAAACGTAAGGTATCAAGAAGTTTCAAATTAGATAGAAAATTTAATTTTAATTATGATAGTATAGGAACAAAAAGACTTGATTACGAAATGGCAAGAGCATTAATGGAAATAAAAGCAAAGGCCAAATGATGGATAAAATTCCTATAAAACCGCCTAAGGTTGCAGGAAAACATCAAAGAAAGAGTATGTGCTCATTCTCATTGTATCTGAAGAAGAAAAGCCAGAAACTTCGACCAATGTTAAATCTCATCTCCAAAACTGGAAAAAATAGAACTTTGGTGTCACGGGCAGCCAGAACAATAGTCACAATCGTAAATAAAGGAATGAAGACGAAGGATAATGATTACCTAGGGAAGATCAGTCTCTGTTTAGAATTAGAATTGGTGTACGTGATTTCTAGTAGCGATGGGAACACTAATGAAAGGAACATACAATGGGAATTAGACGGATGGATCGTGGATTTCAAAGAGGCGCTAATTGAGTAAATTGGATAAAACTAATTAAAGTTTGACATAAGATGGAATTAGAATGGAACCAAGGACGAATTAAAGAAAGCTTTGTAGTTGTCCCAGACTGGGCAAGTGAAGTGTGGGTGGTGGAGAGAAAATCAGGATGGCTTTAAATAAGACTAGACTGTCCACTACAACCCATTGTTCTCTTTAGGCGGAGAAAATGTTTAAATAGGATTAGAAAATCTAAAGGTTAGAATGGAGGTATGATTTGCTGGTGAGTAGTTCTTAAAATCAGTTAGATTTGCTAGTCATCGATCTTTAGTTAGCCATAGGATTACAATCATTGCTGTGAACATTACAAGAATCACTGCAATTAAGCAAAAGTAATGAGGTCCTCCAGAAATAGGAAGGCAAAGTAGAAAATTTCAGTTAGAGGGAAGACAATGCAACAATTCATTTATCTATGGAGTGTTTTGGAGAAAATTGTCAAATTATTAGAACCATAATATGATTAATTGCGCTGCATTAGTAATATTTATTTTATGAAAAGGAGGAGGGTGATTCCAGGTGTAATTATGTGAAGAAGTGAAGATCCAACATTTTAATATGGTATAGTTTTGCACAGCTCAAGAAATAGGTTTTTCTGGCAGGAGTGTAAGCGTAGATTAAAGGATTTGAGGTGCGGATACGCAAAGTTTTGGAATACGTAAAATAGAGGAAAGAAAAACGACCCAAATCTCTCCCCTTTATCAATGCGTCCAACATCCTACTACCCCTCAATCTCACCTCCACCCAATTTTCCTCCTTATTTCGATTTCCCAAAATAACTTCCTTTCTTGGCCCACCATATTTAAAACCGCAGCATTTATCTTCCATTTTGACTTGGATGTTTTTCTTATCTTCACCAAACCCATGTCTCAAAACCCTCCAGTCTTTGCACATCTTTACTATAACTCTTTCCCTCTAGCTCATTACCATAATATGAGCTGCTTCACTTGCTCTTTTATCACTCACAACCTATTACTTCGCTTTCCCACATCTCGAGAATCTCATCGACTTTTTTCTTGCTATTAATCTCAATCCTACACCTCTCACATAGTTTCTGAAAAGCAATCAACATTAACTACGACCCTTTGGTTGCCTGAATGTAATGGGCGATCAGTGGCAGATGTAGCCATCTCGCCACGCACAGTTTCAATCCCCGTGTATCTGCTCAAAAATACCGGTTAACTCCCGCAAGCTTATCTGACTCTTCGAATTATCACTAGCCACCCAGATTATTCTCTGTTGTCCATAACTGTGCCGTCTAATTCATGCGTTAGTTTCGAAACAGTCAGTTTCCCTCCAGTACTTTCTATTACTGCCGACCCTTGTGGCCGCAGGGTAACGTTCTCGACTACTAACCCAGAGTTCGCGGGTTCGATTCCTGACTGGGTGGGTTTTCCTCCAAGTAGGGCTTGGGTGTTTGTGATTTCCTTTATTGTAATGTAAAGGTTTTGTGGAAGAAGGGACTAAAAGTCCAAATCTCGCCCCAAAAAATCGATCAATAAATAAACAATAAACATTACGATATATTTCATTAACCGTGCAAGGTTGAAATCCTGCACGAAGTCCTTGGGTCTATAATTTTCCTAAGGACTACTTTGAAGTCCTGTATTCATTTTTTGCCACATTCCTTCAACCAATCCCGCTGTAGCATTTTTCAATTTCCATTTCTTATTTCGAAAGAAATTCTTTCTATCCTGATATCTTCTGTCAATTTCCAACGTGTTTATTCCTCAGGAGTGTTTCTAAGGTGCTTGCCACCAATAACTTTTTGCAGAGTTCCAAAAGCCTTTCTTCTCTTTCAAATCGCTGCTTTTGAACATTAATTCCTAAGGTTTTTCCTTCCCAGCATTCTTCAATGATTTCGTTCTAGTCTCCAAGGATAATTATATATCCTTCTACGTTTTCATTAATTCGGATAATTATATATCCTTTAACGTTTTCATTACTTCGGCTGTATCATCTTACACAATGCATGTCATTGTATTCTGTTGTTGCCATGTTATTCGTACCACTAAGGGTTTCCTTGAGTTTCACTGGTATCTTTATCATAACGATTCATTCATTTGTTTATAGAAAGTCCTCATATAAGTGAATGGTCCTGCAAAATCACTCCAAAAGCCTCCTCCTTCGGCCTGTTTCGTTTCACTTGCACCCATGATATCTAGCCCCGTTATTAACATCTGTACCTTTATATTCTCTAACCATCCCTATGCTCTAACTGACCACATATTTCAAGTTTGGTCTTGAATTGAATTAAATGTATGACTTATGCACTCTATGAAGTAGTCCCCGTCCGGAGATCTGACTCGGAGATTAATTTCTCTCCGGAAAATGTTCTTTGTTCCATCACTTCTATTATTTAATTCAATAAGTGGAAGAAGAAAATGAATTATCTACTGCTCCTCGGCATGGCTTTGTGGTGGTTTCCCGTTGCCTTCCACGTCGCATTGTTAAATTAATGTTTACCAAGCATAGAGGGTGGTGGGCGTGCACTCTACCGACCACCTTCACTCCCGTTAAGGTCTCCTCCGTCGTCGAGTGGACTCGCTAATTTCGCAACCACGTCTAAAACCCAACACATCGGTGTACGCACTCGATGGAGTTAAGTTCTGCCAAATTACAAAATTATTACTCCTTAATTCGGGTAGTAAATTACCTGGATGATCTTTCGTGAACGTTCGTGCACATTTTCTGGCTAAGGTACATATAATCCTAGAGTAAACTCTCCCCATTTATATTCCAATTCCGGCATTAGTACATAGTCCACTTTCCCGGGCACCAAAATAGCATTTTAAAATGAGCGCGCACACAAGCGTGAAGCATTGGGGGGTCCTCGAACTTGCTCACACGTGCTGACCCAACGACCGGCGCCACAATACATTCACAGTCCTGGACGTGCCCTTTAACAATAACTGCGGCAGAAGTCGGCATCGCCACATTGACCCTTCACCCGACCGTGCGCCGTCAAAAGCCTTACGCTTCCCCTGCCGCCAGGGATATAAAAGTGCCCCCTCCCCCCGCATCGGGTGCCCTCGGAGCCGAGACGCCTCGCATAAACCACGTGGAGAAGGAGGCCTGCGAGCGCTGGCCACATGCCCACACATGCCTCGCGGAGGACGGAGGGGGAGGGGCACCCGCCGTCCACCCCCGGGGGGATCGGGGGTGGGGAAACTGCCACGCGGGTGCCCTTCCCCCCATTCCACGACATTAGTGGTGGAGGAGATTATGTCCACTCTCCAGGCCCCCCCACTCTGCCACCGGCCATTGTGAGGGGGCGGCGGATTAAGCGGCGCGTGAGGCGAAATTGGGCACTTTATTAGCGCGTCACGTTCCTCTGTCCGCCACGACTACCCGTCTACCTCTCTCCCTTCCTCTCTCCCACTCCCAAAGTGCCTCTCAACAAGAAGTGATGATCGAATTAGTTTTAAAATCATAGGCCAAGTTTCGGCCATCGCACCTCGTTCCGTGAACTAAGGATTAATACTCAAGGTATGCATAGTCAAGCGTTGACAGATTTAATGAATCATGTTTACATTTTTGGGATATACAGGTAACAAATTGAGGTGCAGGTAGCCTGTAACAAAGTGAGTACAGAGGTGATAAAACATTAGTGTGCATTTTTTACATTTTTTTCAAAATTTATCAGGAAACCTCGGTCCCTGAAAGAATGTATTTGCAAGGCGAACCATTGAACGACAGCAGATCAGATTCCGGAACGATTTGGCCAAGGGCATCTACAGCATACGTATATCAAGTGCAGGCAAGAGGCAGGGACGTGGTACCCTCGGGGTTAAAGATGTGGACTACTGACCAGTGGACCCGATATTGCCGATACTGTTTTATTTACTCGGCCACCAGATATTCTCAGGAAAACGGCTCTGGCACCGGCATTAGGGATTTTTTTATTCATTTATTTTAGTACCCTGCAAGTCGCCGCTAGGATGTGTGGCAAGAGGGTGAATACACACCATACTAATTTTTACCCAAATATGACCCTACCGCGGTCGGATAATGTTATTCTGATTCCTTATCGTTCGTGGAAAAAATGACATCTGTTCTACACTTCATCTCTCTAATTTTATTGACAAGACAACCCCCACCACAGTACGATGGGACTAATGAGACATTTTCAATTTCATTGCTAAAAAACAGCTTTTCAATTATACAAGAGATTTATTCTGTAATTTAACCTTCGCTCCGTGAGTGACTCCCAGCCTAGCTCCTCTAATATTTTGGATACGCTACAAAGTTTATGATAAAAAATTTTTACGAATCTAGTTCCTCTACGCTGGACACGATCCAATTCTGTCTGCTTCATCTCATCAATACTCTGTCAGACAATGTTTGAATTTTTCACCCTGTAGGACATAGAAGTGAGTTCTACCCTTAATCACCATAAAAATAACTGGGTTAATTACAGCAATAGCAATTACTAAAAGGATGCTGTATTTTGTCAGGTGTTAAATGCACGTAAATTTCGAGAAGAATGATTCATTCATAAGTTTCAATTTGGCATCTATCATGAATATGTCGAAATATACATACTTGCAAGAGCTATTCTTAAACTGTAATTATGGTGGAAAATGAAGTCCGCCGTTTTAGTTCCTGTGACTACTATCACATATGAACGTTAATTACTTACCATATTGAAGCCAAAAGACCAACTTCGCATTAAACATCCATTATTGCCTACTACTGCACATAATTCTCACATTAAATTGAACCGAAACGAAAAATGTAGGATTTGTAATACTGAAGCGATTTCAGAAATATCTACCCTTTTTTTTAGATACGTATTCAACGATAAATAATGTAAAATAGAGCCCACTAGAACTGTTGTGCTCTAGGCTTCTACGAACCTTAAGAATCATTGCGTCAGAGCGAAAAAATTTATCTTCCAGGGAATAAATGAGAGAAAAGGAAATCGAAAATTCCATTTGGAGCCGTTTCATTCTTTGTTTTCCAAGTAAGGTAGGTCTAAAACTTGATGCCAAATGCCAGGGGAATATCGTACGCGGGGAACACGGAGGTGAAGAGTGTGCGTGTGTGAGACGGAGAGGAGGTATGGGGGGAGAGGTGTGGAGGGAACACGGGGGGGAGAGGGGGCGGAGCCGTGAGGCGCGTGCAGCGAGGAGTGAATAGGAACGTGACCCAGGATGCCTCCTGTCGCTTTAAACGCCATCCCAGCGTCAACGGCGAATCCGGGCGATGGTGTTTTATAGGGGTGTTAAAAGGGGTGGGTGGGGAGAGGGGAGGGAGCGAAAAGGGTGGAGGAACGGGAGGAGGTTTACCTTGGGACGAGGGAGGGGGGCGGCGCGGGGGGAAAGCGGGGGTGTAGATGAGAGGGATCGATAAAACCGGGTGTAACACGGTGGATACCGCTGATGACATTTTTTGCGGTGACGAACGCTGGGAAACTACTTTCGAAAGCCTCTGTCAAGCTTCTTTATGTTACGCTCCGCGGGCATGGGAGAGGCCAAGGAAATTTGGGCGAAATTAAGATCATCGTAGTTTTCTCACTCTTGTCCATGGAAAATAGATAACAACAAGTTAGCACACAGAGAAAGAGTACTCATTGGGACGGACACTTGATTCAATGACTATCTTATATTAAATACGTGACAGATCTAATCGGTGCGCTTGAATCAAGAAATTTCGTTGTCTATTTTCGAATAAGAAGTGCCGTTCACTCGAAGACTGCCAACGGAAAACTGCGTGAGACTGCCAACTGACCCGCACCGTACACCCTTCGTGATAGTGGCTGCATCTCAGATGAAACTCCACTGAAGAGGACAGCCCTAATGCAAACGCTGCCCTCTATTGACTATGCAGAAATAGCGAAAGAGATGTGGCGTAAATACGAAAGACGCTCGTGATGCCATAAATATATGACATTCTTCAGTATTAAGCTTGATTTGAAAATGATTGTTTCATTGCTCAGTATTTGATTTCTTTGATGAATATCCCTTCAACATCAAACGCCATAATCATTACTTTCAATTTATTACACCTTATAACAGTTATATAATAATACTTCCTGTTTCATCGACCCATCTTCACGTGTTTTAAAAAAGTAGAACTCTCCAAACCTAATTCGGTATGTAAGATCATTCTAATCTTTGGTGATGTACTGCATTTCAGTATTTTCAATAAAGTAAAGTAGTACTTCAGATGATGTGCACAAATACTATCCAATACTCTCTTCCCTCAAGCCTTATTATGAAAACACTAGTAACTATATGCTTCTCAACAAAAAACTACTTCATTAAAAGTTGTTTTTATAATTCAAAACACTTACCTTGTATTTTAAGTTATATGTACTTGTAGATCGTTATTAAAGAAGGACATGCGGTACCGAATAACATTTACCTGAAAGGAAGGAGATAACATTATTAATTATCGATAAGCTTTTTCATGTCATTGGTAATATTAACATTCATTGGTAATTAATACCATAATCTCTGCTCTTAAGTTTCATATGATAACTTTCCATTCTTATCTACTGTAAGGTTGTGGAATACTTGTTCCCTGAAACTTTAAGTATTATAAAATGAATGTCCCCAATGCATTTCAACTCATAGGAAAAGTTTTCTTCGCTAATGGTAGCGTTTCTTTTTAAATTTTGGTGTCTCTCGTCATCAGGCTAATATTAGAACATAAATACTTTGCAAACAGTAATTTAACCAGATGACATACGCAACGTTTCATCTTGAAAACACATTTAATCATACAAGGACTCGTAATATATTATTGGCATGCTTGAGATACAATTCTGCAGCAGCACACCCACGACGTATTTCCAGAAGAAATTCATTTTAATACGCACACGAGCAGTTTCTTCCCAAATTACGAGCTGCATAATTTCCAAGAACTGCAATAAATCTCTCTAGATGAAGTTTATTCCCTTTACTTTGAAATAAAGTTGAATAGAAGCCATACTTTCATAGCTCTCGAGTCACCGTGTATATATCACGACATAATGAATTCGAGATAGGCGGAGATAAATTGATTTAGGGAATCGTTCAGAGTACCGCACCCAAGCGTTAACGCGATGCGAAACAGGAGATATTCGCCTCCAAGTAAACAGCCGTAAGCATCCATTCCTCTTGACTTATTTACATCCAACTTGAGGGCGCACACTTAAGATCTCTCCAGGGAGGCGCCTTAATCGCAACATCAGCCGTCCGAATTCTAAAGCGATAATTCTCCCTTCCCTTCGCAATGAAATATACCCATCCATCTCCCCCGGGGGTTAGGAGGGGAACGAATTCGTTGCGTAAAGGAAGAGCAAGTGCTTCTTTCTCCACTCTCGGATAAGTAACTGAAGAATAGGACAACTCGTAAGGTACGGAATGAAATAGATCGATCACCAGGAATGAGCTACGCTGCCATTCGTGGGGGCGCTCCTATTTGCTGTCGGTCGGATCGTGTCCGGTTCTTCGTCGCGATTTTGACGTGCACGGATTTACAGGCATGGGAAGTGAAAAAATCGTCGATGACACCTAAATATCAATGTGGGCGATATTCTCCGAAATCCAACCCTCTTATGCCTCTTATCAGGTGTTTTTGTCTCCCACGGATAGCTCATTCACAATTTATAAGCAATTAGATATCCCTCGGCGCTGGCCGTCATGGCTTCTATTCCTTCTATTCCATGCAAATTGGATGTGTGCCCATCATTCAAACCGTCTCTTAGTATTTCATTTGACCCCATGTTCTCTTCAACTGTCTGCGTAATTTAATGTAAATGATGTAATTTTAATAAATAATTCTATTTCAATTCTATTATTATTTCATTCAAAACAGACAGATATCAAGCCCTAAACACGTCATAAAAAGGAGTTTAGGACAACAGCTCAATGAACCCTTGACGTAAATTTATCTTCCATAATGGATATAAATATATTTTGGATATCTTCCAAAATATTTTGAATGTGTGTTTGGCCAATGTGGCTCGTCTCCTTCTTCTGGCTATGCGTGCCACTAAACTCGCTGTTTCTATCCTTTATAACGTTGTGTGATTGATTTCCTACTGTCCTATCCTCTTTCATGTTGTCTATTTCTCCTTTGGTGGGTGAAACAACTCCTTAATGCCATCTCTTGGCCAAATAATCGGGGTATTTGGTCGCTTAAAAGATAGCAGATTTCAGTGTAAATTAGGTTTCCTCGGGCACGTAATCGGCGGTGGTGTCATTACAGACATAAATCTGATCACCCTGAACTTTCGGCTCTTTCCGAGCTTCAAAACTCTAATTATGACTACTTTAATCATGATGTTCATGCAATTAAGAACAGTGAAAAAAAATTCCGCAAAAGGTATGCAAGCATTGGTGGAACGGATGTGGCTGCCCCAGGTGCCGGACATACTTCGCCAGTGGTTGAAGAGTTGCTTCACAGAATGTGATTCAAACTAATCGATAACCCTCACCATATAAAATGTATATCTTGTGAACCTTGCCTCATTATTTCCTTCCACAGTATTGCATATGATCAAAATTGTACTCGTATATGCAGATATATGAATGTATGTCTATATATGTATGTGCTTATATGCTTTTTTATGTTTATGTGTATAAATATATGTGTATGAATATATTTATACATATATTTATATGGGAAAAATATTCTGTAACCAAAATCTACAAGCTGATATTATGTACAATGTAAACAACTGCTGTGTAGCGAATGAACTGGACCGAAGAAAAATTAATTTAATCATAGCTCAAGTGGTTAGAGCGTCGGCTCGGCAAGTAGAAAGATCCGGTGTTCAAGTCCCGGTCAAGAAAATATTTTTGCACATATGGTCTGCTCGATTCCGCCATCCCCACCTCTCCTGTGTTCGTCCTTTTTATGTATTACCATCCCTTTTCCTTATATATATTTCCATGTGAATGAATATTTGTTCGACATATGGCCGGTATGTATATATATATATATATATATATATATATATATATATATATATATATACATATACATAATTAAATGGTGAGATCCCAAGCGATTCCAATGTTTTTGTTCGCCCTCGTCCCAGAGTAATAGTTGATAATACTTTGCAGCAGCACTGGTGATCAAGAGGAGGCATTCTTTCGAGATGCGAATGCACATTCAGTTCATTTCATTCCCTTAGATGCGTATTACACATTAGCTGTCCCTTCTCCAACGTTACTAACATAATCTACACCCACTGCCCACTGAAACCATTTTGCGACCAAACATTTATGCATGGATTTTCCCACCCCCGGAATCAATTTTCAAACCAGTTGTATAATTTTTGCCTGGCAGTAATTTTATCTTCTGAGGAGTAATATAAAGTTCCAGGATGTTTTATTAGAGATTTCTCCTTTGAGGATTTGATGCGAGCCAATGTAACAATCACAGATTCGAACGGGGTTTGTCTCGGTGCTATTTAAAAGCGCCCTGTGTTTAAGTTGTGAATTGTAATTTTTAGATTCACGATTTAATTAATGACTCTTAAACTAAGTTTGACTGGAAAATGTTGGAAATTATTCTATAGCTATCAAGATTGTTCCATGATTGTGATAGGCATGAATAAATAATCCGATAATCTCCCGCGTCGGAATAGTGCAAATTATACATTTTATCAGCAAGACACCTTCACGGATCACCCCTAGCATGGGTGCTGCCGTTATCCTCAACACCCTTCAGATCTGTCTACCGTATTCCCTTTAACGCCCCTACCCTCTCCTCGCGGGAAAAACAAGGCCCAGTGTCGTTAACCCACCGTTCTCCGGCGCCGTCAGCCCTGATTAACAGCAAGAACAGTTGCCAAATACAGTTGAGCATATGGTGAATCGGGACGGATGGGACATGACACGAAGGTATTCTCCTTAGACGCTCTCCCTACATCTTCTTCCAATCCTGTCAGGTATTTCTCCTCGTGCCGGAAAGGAGGATAACTGATCCACAAACATTTGAAGTGGTCAAGTTCAACAGATTCAGGCTTAAGATCGTGGAAGTTCTTCATAATGAACATAAGGAGAGTTTGCACTTTTCCACAAATCTGTGGAAAAGTGTAAACTCTCCTTATATTCATTTGAAGTGGTCACCTTTTTGAGTTTGAAGTAGACCTCCCGAAACCTTTCCTAAGTGCCCAGAGGTGTCCTTCAAAAGCCTATATGTCAAAGTACATAATGCTTTCTTCATGACAACTCTTGCCGTGTTGCGCTATATTTTCCAGTACATAGTACCTCATTTCCTGATCATTGTTTGGTCAGTTTTTTCCAGTTGGACGTTTAAGGGGATAATTATAGACTCTTCCATTTTATTAAAAATGCGTTTATATTTTATAAATTAATTTAAATTTTACTTGAAGAATTTGCATTACGACGGGCTAAGTTATTGGATGTGAAATGTATAAAGTACATTATTTTCTGTTAAACTAACAGATTATTCATTAAATTCATTGACCTTTGACGTGTAGAAACGAGAAATAATATTTATTTATGAGTTATTGGATGAGAAAGACCCTTCGTCTGAAAATAGATATATTATACTGTGAATTTTCTGTCCATATGCTGTGTATCTCAGACAATGCCAAAATAAATTCAGACAAACAAATGCTCATAACCATTTCGAATCGTCGATTGTTGTCGTAAAAATGAAATAAAATTAACTGATGATGATACAAAATCTTATAATGAAAATGTTTTTAAAATGATTATTAGATGATCTCTTAGAATGTACGATGGCTGAAAAAGCTGCCAAATTTTAAATAAGAGGAGTATACACATTTTGAGAAGATTCCTTTGGAATGCATTGGATAAATACATTTCTATAAGGTATTCGTCTGATCTTTAACCCAAAGGGTTTGCCGGAGTTTCAGTCGGCTTCTTCGGGTGAATTGTGTAAGTTACCTACTCTCTCGATTGAGGTATTCCTGGGCATAAATTATAACGTTTGAGTTATATGATTTTTGCCTCTCTAGTGGGCGAATTCGCCATAGTCCCTGTATATATTGAAGTTAACGCGAATTATTATCTCCCCCCTAAAAATTCACAAAGTACAGCTATTCCCATTCACTAAGTGTGAAAACTTCATACGCAATTGATGTGGGATACCTACCGAGGTTTTACTATTTCCCCACACGTACCTTATGGTTTCAAAGTTAGCATATAGGTAAAAAATTTAATTTAAAAATTTAAGTATTTTGACGGAGCAATTTCACTGCCAACCTTCCGGAAAAGGAAGCCATTTGCCTGCTATAGACCCGAATGCTTGATTAGACGAGTGACGCAATCACTAGATAATGACCACGCAATCCACATAATTAATATCTGTTGCGTTTGAAATACAGCGACAGCGACAACAAATTCAGAAGAGTCATAAACTAGGGATATTCGACGACACGAAAAGAAGAATTACGATCGTAACTCAAAGAAAAACAAAACGAATTCGGTCGGTGGAATATTTATCAACTCGTGATCACAATCGGTATTTAAGTAAATCTCCCAAAGCCACCTTCGACCGTTAAAATGATATAAAATGTCCCTAGATTTTCAAGATAAAAACAACTCGTATTTCTTTATTTTACATTTATGATGCTTTTTTCCTACCCTCCTTCCTCCACAAACCTAAAAACAAGAGCTCGCTGAATATAAAGAAGGCGTCACAACCCTCAGACAATCCAAAATCTTCCTTTAAGGAAGAGTGAGCGAGGAAGACACAAGTAGGTATGTACATTCAAAATCCTTCTCCCTCTCTAAGGAAAAGGAGAGAGAGCTGAAGAAGAAGGAAGAGAAGGGGAGAGAGAGACACGGCCACCATATTCCACCCTCCCTTTCTCTCCTTCCGAGGACGACAAGGGCCCCCTCCCCCCCGCTCGAACACAACCCCCTCCCCCACACCCCTTTACGCACTGCAAACACCATTTTGCTCCAAACTGCCTCCGCCACTCTCCTCTCCCGCCCGTCCCCGCTCCATTACCCCAACCCCTCCGACTCCGCCCCCTCACCCAGCATTCTCCCGCATCTCCAATTGCCCTCCCCACCCTCACCTCCCCACAACCCTCCCCCCAAACCCCATCCTCCCCTCATTTCTGCCGTCACGTATCGGCAAAGCGTAGGCAGATCCTTGTGCCGCAGCGTATAATTTGGATGCTCTATGAGCGAACGTCGGTTTTAAGCTGAAGATCGAGTGAGTGTTAAATCACTTGCCCGTCCTTTGAGACGTATCCTTACGCCCGCGCGCCAAAAATTGTCGGTATCGATTACTTGTCCGAAATTTAAATTATGCCATTGCGAGGTTAAATGTTCATAAGCGTCTGCGATATTATGAATGTTCTGTTTCTGGATGGAGGTTGCCTCCATCAGGTTTTCTGTCTGAAGGGCTTAAGTCGTCTCAAATTCAGTTTCTTTTGTTCTTGGCTTCAATGCGAACTATTGCTTAAGGTTTTACCCTTCTTAAATATCACCTAATAATACGCTATGAACGCATAACGGAAAGTAAATACGATTCACAGAGAACACGTGTCAAATGCCACCAGCAGCGATGCAATTTGTTTTTACCGCTAAGAGTCCTATGCATTCAGTTGACCGTCACTACGAGTACTTCCTATTATTTTTCCGCTCGACAAACTTTATGATTCTGTAGCAAGTCTCACCGGAATGTAGCAAGTCTCACTTTTTTCCAGGTAAAAAGTTAAGACAAAAATAAGACTCACGGGACTTGGGGGATACGTAACAACATTCCTTGCCGTTTATTTTCCTCTATACCGTTTACCTCCACCGATCAATGTTTGTCGCAGCCCCAAGTGAATTCTAATCAAAGCAATCCAAATATAACATAAAGATTTTTTCCCCAACTTCATGTCATCTTGGTTTCCTTCTCTCAAATACTTCTTTGTCTTTTGTTAAAGTTAGAACTGCCCAAATACTTCCGGGCACGTATTTCCCTTCTTGGAGGGAGCCAGTCATATAGCCGCGCTCAGCAAAAGGTCATGTAGGCTGCTTGGTTGCATCGCCCGGCGCGGCCACGTCTCGACCCGCCCTCCGGCCCCAAGAACTTTCGGCCTAGGCACTAATAAACATCCTTGACTCTTGATTCTTCCCTCCATTATTCGCCTCTCCATCATCCCTTCCTCCCTTCCCCCGACCCTCGAGCCCTTTCAACCCTCCTCTTAAGCGCCCGCCCAAACCCATCCCATTCACCCCCGCACACACACTCCGCCTCACTCCCTCTCTTTTTTCCACTCCGTTTCCCAGGAGTTGAGCCACACCCTTTCGTTCCGCGGCATCCGACCATACATCTTCCTCTGTGCGAATCTCCAGGATGCTCTCCCCTCCCTCTCCCGCCGCCGTCTTTTGCCATCCCATGGACCCCTTTTCTTACAGCATCCTTTCCATTACAGCCAACACTCCGCCCACACCATCCATGGTCCTTGCATACGACCGCTCTCCCCCTCCTCCCTTACCTCTTCATCACTTAGGCAACCCTCTTCTCCTCCTTCCCCGCCCGTCCCCTCCCCCCAACGCTCCCCTCCTCTTCACTACTCTTTCCTTTTCCCTCCCTTGCCCTTATTTCCATCTCTCTCCTCTCTTCCCTTCTTTTGTTTTTCCCTCTCCCCCTCGGTCATTTTTTCCCTCGTTTTCAAAGTTGGTACGATATTTTTCAACTTCTTTGCTTGGCATTTCTTTGTTATCTCCCGGATCTTTTCGCCGATTCTTATTTTATTCTGTAGGATAGCTCATCAGGGGTTGTACAAAATGCCGGCCTATAAAGTTAATTGGGTATCCACCCATTTGAGCAAATTATTCTTCGCAAGGTCTTTAATAAATAAGGTGTTTCGTCATTTATGTATCTAAATAATTACTCTTCCTGTTCTTCGGCGGCCAGTTAAAAACACTATCTAATGATCATTGTGTAAACGCTATGATTCATATTTATCCATTGTTTTTATCTATCCAAGAAGATAGTAATAATATGCATATTGAAAAATATGAAGGTTTAGAGGAAAGCTGTAATCCTAAATCCGTATCATGTTTTCTCCGTATCAAGATTTCTCTTGGCGAGTAAAAGTCGAAACTAACATAATGATATCTAACCCGGGATGATATTTTTTCAAACCAATGTCGTTATTAGTCTACAATAGATAAAGAAGATAATTCCTCCAGCCTAAGCAAAGCATCTGTTTTACACATTCAACCCAGAATTTAACTCCATAACTTTAATAATTTGCAGCTTGTAGCTCTTTGATATACACACTCCATATAATGAGGGAGGAAGCGCTATCGTAGCAATAAAAGGCCAATCGTGTTTCTCGTAGACGTAGACCTCAGAACTTTCCGTCAACTCCATCTCATTGCTTCTGTATCTTGCCTCTATATCTTTTCTGTATCTCTCCCTTTATACCTTCCTTCCTTTATTCCTGTATCTTGTTAGCTCCCTTCTGTAATTTAAACTTCATTAAAAGGAACGCATTGAACCAATACTTGGAAATTCTGTCGCAAATTCCTTCACGCTAAGATAGATGTCACCTAAGCTAAGATGTCACCTTCGCCAATCTCGGGAGCAAGGTAAATGTGTTTAATGTACATATATATTGCCGTCTTGATTTGTGCGCGCAATCACGCCGATTGATACTGTTACTCGATCATTGTAAGCAGACAAGGGAATCAATTCAACCCTGCAAAAGCAGTTAACCTGAAATAAGGTGTTCATTCATCTACGCTATATTCTCTCCAGTTAAGATTTATAGCTCAAATAAAATATGAAATTATAACATTTATCAAAGATATAGTATTTTAAATTAAATATCTATCATATTCCTTGAAAATGTCAATTAATTTTAAAACTAGGCTAACAATTAGATTTTATTAGTTTTTTAGGTTTTATATTCTCCAGCGGCAAAGTTTATATTTATAAATTTCGCAGCACGAGGTGGGTTATGAAAACGTCATCTTCGGCTCTAAGGTGCAATGCCCATTTCAGGACCGATTCCGTCGTCGGTAGCGTTCCCTTCTTTGAGAGCTGCCATTTTTCCACAATCCGCTTTCAGAATCTCACTTCTGTGTCATCTTCATTGAAAAAAGCAACTTTTTGAGCACCAATCGGAACAGGCGATTATATTTTGAGGGCAGTTGAGGTTTCTCATCAATAGGCAGCATCAACAGATATGTAGCTCATGATGGATATCACCTCTTCAACAGTTTGCTGATCCAATAGCAGCATATCCACTCAATTCTCTAGCCCTATCGACTATCTCCCCTGCGATATCACGGTCGTTTCTCACGCCTCTACATGCATTCACAAAGCATATAAAATATTCGCATTGTAACTCTGGTATTGGCGTTGATATTGAGTTTTATCACGAAAACTTTTCCCTGTGCCAAATGAATGCTTATGATCAATCAATCTCTTGACGAATATTCGAAACTGTACGAGAAAACCAACTTATTTCCATTTCTTCCCAGCACCAATACTTCATTCTGTGAACCTCACTCCCTTCATACCATCAACTCATCCCATTCAATTCCTCTACACTCTTCGACCCTCCCGACATCATCTACGGATATTCTCCCCTCTATTACCTTTTCCTTTCATTTACCCAAACTCTCACCATGTTTTCCCCTCTCCCCAAATTTCCCTCTTTGCCTCCATAACCATTCTCTCCTCCATCCTTCTTTCGCTCCCAGTACTCTTACCGAACCCACCTCAATCCACTCCTCCGAACTCGTCCTTTTTTATATCCACCGCAACCTCCACCTCCTCCTCCACACCCCCGTTCGTTTTTATGCCATCGCATCCTCCTCCTGCTCGCCCCCTCCCCCACGTCCCCCTCTCACCCTGCCTGGGCCCGATTCACCCTCCATTCCTGTCAGCGGCATCCCTCCCCCTTTCCCACCGCCATCGCACCCCCCGTGGTCTCGGCATCCCTTTCGTCTCACACACACGCGTCCGGGGAGGGCTGCAACGGAACGGGTGCGGCCCGGGAGGGGGCACTTTTCGGAGGGGACGAAGGCGGGGGGGTGCGACTGGGGGCGGCGGGGACTAGCTATGCGGGAAAGAGTTGCTCATGACCTTTCCACGGGTCATGTATCAGGCTGCAAGTTGCATTTCCAATAATTACATTTGCTAAAGTATACAAAATATATGATTCTTTCACATAAAATAACTCAGGACTACAATTATGAACACGAACCACTTGAGGCCACAGTTATCTCTTAAAAAAAGACGTATATCTATGTATATGAAAAGATAAAACGGTATCCTTGTCATGATATTCGAAATCTTTACGTATCATGGATTTGAAAAAAAGTCATGCATACGTGACTACAGTCACCTTTTACCTTCAGTGTAAGACGTACAATAATTATTTCGATGTCAGCTGTTATGGTGCGGTTTACGAGTAATTTCTTACATCATATTGTCCGCAACGAAACCGTAACGCACAGGACAAGAGGAGATGAGAATAATCTGCTCGACTGGATGCTACGCTGAGGAATAGTTAACTGTAGACTAGACTGAGGATTTCGGTATTATCGTTTGAAAATTGAAGATGCGCTTCGATTCAGATTAAACACCGGTTGAAGGTGAAAGAATGAGTGAAATCATTTTTGGCGACTTGCGACCCAAAGGTTTGTCCACGCCGAAGCGAGGTGGAAACACGAAGACCCAGGAGCTTCACAGCGCCCCCTCCCCTCACACGTTGGATTTCCTCCCCCTTTTCCACCACGACCGCTCCCAACCCCTCCATTAGTGGATACGAGGAAGGGCATGCCTCACCGGGAGTCGTCCTTCCGAAATGGCTTCCGGGCGTGGAAGTTCCAGCGATCGAGGCGAGGGGTTGCCTCGCGACAGGACTACATGCCTCCTCGGATTAGTTTCTTCAAAAATCATGCTCCTGCGCGCTTCCTACTTTCATTTCCGTTTCCAGTTTCCTCAAACTAAACGCCAAGTAAATATGCTACGCGACCCTAAATCCTCGTTTCGCCCTCCGAATAAGCTTGAACTATGAAAACAGACTACTAATAAAGTTTCGGCTTCCTATGCATACCAAACATTGGCATTGAAAAAGTTCGCGAAATGTAGAAGGCAAAATACATAGAATCACGCAGACATTAAAAGTCTATGGATAGATAATTGAGCTGGGTAGGGCTCTCTCGTCAGTATTACAATTCCCTTTCGTATAACTTCCATATGCTACAGTGTATTGGTGATCATACTCAGTGATCTACTGTTGTGCTTTATAACCCGAGCCGTGAATGAATAAGTTAGCCATTGAGTAAAAAATACTTACTTGTTACTAAAAAACAACACACTTTTTAGCTTCAAATTTATTATTATTTATTTCATGAGTCGAGTTTTTTTAAAGCCAAAATGTCTTAAGGCAGCCAATCACAATATTTTATACTGTTGATGATAGCTCAGGGAGCTGGAGGTGAAAAAGTGGATCATCATCATCATTGATCGTTCAATCCTAAGATTGGTTGACGACAGCCCTCAATCCTACCCTATCTGATGCTAATTGGCTTACTTCCTGGTATTTTTTTTCAATGTACTTTCTTCTTTATTTGTCCCATATATTTTTCCCTTGACCTTCCTCTTGGGAATTTTCCCTCTATGGGAAAAAGTGGATATGAATGGGAAAACAACAAGATGTTCATGTTCCCACACAAAGAGCCCATTTGTCTTCTATTAACACACATGAACATTTTAAATTGGCCAAATCTTTCCCACGATCTTTCAAAACTATCTACATTTATTCGCCTAAATGATGAGATCTTGGAAGATTGTTGACATTTGTAGCGGATCTTGGTAGTGCCTTGGGGAGCAGTTGTTTAGATAAGCCTCTTCCGGGACGAGTGGCGCATATTTGCATGTATGATGCTTCATCCAAGGCCACAACACTATGTCTAGGAAATACATTACTAAATGTTCCCTGATCACAGCACACACCAGCGTGAAAGAGCAACATTCTACTAACTACCCAAACGGCAAAACACAAGGATATGCAAATCATCACGGTTCGTCCGACAGAAACGAGATGAGATGCATGCGCAAAGTACAAACTTCCAAGAAGCCCAAAGCTTTTGCTTACGTGTTTTCCGCGAACCTGAGCTTCTTCAAGGCTTTAGTCTCACGCATCCGGGCCAGAAACCTTTTAACTATGCTAATGCAAATTATCACTAGGGTCAAGTCGCCGCTAATCCACCATCAAAAGGTGGTCGACATGTGTACTTTGGGGAAATTTAAGCCCCATATTAAGCGCCGGGAATGGATCATCTTAAAACTCAACCCGGCGATACCCACTTAACCTCCCCCCTAATCCCTCCCGCCAGCCATTCCTGAAACGAGCCAATCTCTCCCTTTCCCCCAATCCCTCGTCTCCTTCGCGGCCCCCTTCCGGCCATCTTTTACTTCGGGTCAAAAACACGTTTGCATCGGATGTATAACCGTTGTTATGTCTCCCTTGTTTCTCCCATCATAAATTAAGTATAAACTAAGCTATTTTCATTATGAACTAATATTAAACCCACCAGCGTAATAATTCTCAAAACTACAACCCCGCAAATCCAACCCCTAACAATCCATTTTCCGTCAAAACATTCTCAAAGCGTTCATTATCTTCTCTAACAAACACAATGGTGTAAAAATTATATTTACTGCAATAAAAACACTGTTTTATAGCACGATACGCTCTCTGGTGAAATACAATGGAAAATGAAATGATTCGAACAAGCAGCGGTACCATATTTGAGTCTGAATTGTTAGTTAGATTAGGATATTCCGCAGATAGAAAAATAATTCAACAATAATGAAATACAAAGCCAATAACTTGAAGATTAAAAGTGAAGATAACGCTGACGGCAATCTATAGCCAACTATTAGCGTGGTATTCAGCGAAGGACCGCTGACCATTATGAAATTCAGACCCTTTAACATACAATTATTATTTTATCCGAATGAAATGAAATCATTTTATAATACATTATAAGAGGAGACTTTATAGGTATTACACAATTTACCACTCCCATCAGCCAGTATTAACTTGAACCCCAAGTATTCCGATATTTTTCCTGGGTAGCTCATATTGGATTACCTGTTGTCCCTTCTCCTAGCCGACTTGATTTGAAATTGACTTTCTAGTTGCGAGATTACATGAAACTCACAATCAGTGATCCCAAACTGATGCTGGTAAATGATCCTCAAATTCCATGCATAGGAGGATGCACGGAATGGCAAATCTTACATTTTAACCAGATGCCATTTGTCGTCTCCTTTTCCACCTACCGTCCATCCACGTTCGTCTTCCACCCACCCACACCCTACTCCTCTCCCCCCACCCCCGGCCGCCCTCCTCCACCACGGTCCGCGTTCAACCTCCTCCCCCTTGCCTCCGGTGAAAGATCGAGTCTCCTTAGCCCCCCTCCACCCAGCCTCTTCTTTCTCATGCGCGACGTACAACTTGAGCCCCACTCTCCTACGCAACCCGCCCCCCCTAACGCTAATCTTCGCCCGACCTCACCGCTTTAAGACTAATATCGCCCCCTTTCACTCTTCCGCGTAGCCCGGCGAGGCTTGCCCCAGAGAGATAGGGGAGGAGGAGGGCGGCGTGGGGGGGGAGGGGCGGAGGAGGGAGGCCGAGCAGTTTCCTCTGCATCAGTCGGGAGGGGGGGGGCGCCGAATTAGCGCCCTTTGCTCGTCCCCAGACTGCCGCTACTCTCTCTCTCTCTCTCTCTGCCGGCAGCTCTACACACGAGTTTTCACTTCATTGACAGCCAGCAATCTTTCAAATTGCGTCCTTATTTCATGTTCCTTCCATCCGACTGGTGACGACTGGGTTAACAGACATTGTCTGTAAAAGGATCGATCGAATGAATCATAATGATCAAGAATTGACGCGGCTCAAGGAAGACATTTGACACGCATAGGAAGAAAACAAGACAATTTGACAGAGTCAAGAGCTAATGATATTGTTGTTACAAGGTTAGGAAAACTACATTATTATAAAATTTTTATGGTGAGCAGTACGATTCAATTCGTCGTTTACAATGATGGAAATAAGTACTGAAATGAACGTGTGACGCATTGACTATATCCCTGCAGGGCATATATTTTCAATGAATTTACTAAATTTTTAATTTTACGAAAAGTCTTTATGTCTATTGGTATTTAATTCAGGTCCCTCACCTTTTTTTCAAGCCCTGGAATCTCCTATTCCATCGAATTTCGGGGTTCGTTGTGGCCGTAGAAGAGAACCACTGTGAGATGAAGATTTGAAATCCTTTTGTTGTCTTCTGCCGCATTGTAAATGCGAAGTTGTATTCTCAGCATAATTTATGAATTGTATCAACGGGCAACAGTTATAGGCAATGCCATAATCTGTTCGTTCGAGGCCGACGCATTTCTGCTCAATGTTTGCCTTCCCACTTGCTTTCGCAATAGGTATTAACCCCGCACGGCAACCAAATAACCATCTGAGAGGTCTCATTTCAATTGGCTCCACGTTGAAACTTAGGAGATTCGTTCGATTAAAACCGTGCTAGGAGGCTCGAGTCTTCTCCGTGGGTGGGAATCCATAGAGCGGCGCCATCGTTTTTCTTTCTTGGACCGTTGAGCCCAGTTTAACGAAGGGGCGCGGAGGGGAAGCCGACCAAGTGACTAAAGAGCGCAAGAGGAACGGTGAATGAAGCCACGAGTGAAATAACAAAGAATAGCACAGATACGGTAGCCTAGCGATTACCCACTAAGCGTGCGTTTCCCTTGTGAAAGCCTAGTGATTTGAGTATTTCAAAAGGGTTTAACACCGAGCCTCTCGCATTATTCCGGTACTTGACTGCACGGCATGTGATGTTAAAATCGATCTCGAGTTTTAAGTGTCAATTGTAGCAGTAACTAGTTCGTTTCCATGAAAACTCCTGCATAAAACATTTTGCATTCATTCATGAAGCTGCAGTCTGCATTGAGAATCCGAAAATTACCCACCCGAGCACTTATGAATGCGTATAATATCAATCAGATTACCACCAATACATTCAATGTCTGAAGTTTATTTACTCTGGGGGAATTAAAATAATGGTGTCATGGTCCATAGTTGGTTCTATGATTTGTGATCAGGGTAAATGTCGCTCTAGTAAAGTAGGAATAAAAGAGGTCCGATAATATTTCCCTGGGGAACATCTGAAATAACTTCTACTACATTTGAGCTAACTCCATCAATGGCTACTATTTCCACCCAATCATTCGAAAAGTCTTTAATCCAACCCCGGATATTTTTATCCATGTCATATGCTTCTAGCACTGCAAGTAGTTTACTATGAGGTACTTCGTCAAAGGGTTTTTTTAAATCTAGAAAAATCGCGTCCACTGAAACATTGCTCTCTCCCGAAGTGAGAATATCACGAACAAAAAGGGCAAGTTGTATCTCGCAGGATATACCTTTTCGGAAATCGTTCTGATTTTTCATTAATAACTCCTGATTATCGAGGTATCTCACGATCGATCTAGCAACTATATGTTCCATCATCTTGCACGGAATGGATGTGAGGGAAATAGGTCTGTAATTGCTCGGTTGCTCCTTGCTCTCCGCTTTTCAATATTGGTGTTACGCTAGCCGTTTTCCAAATCTCTGCGATTTTTAGAATACGATTATCACAAATCTGTGTTACATCTCTGGCCCTCTACAGTAGATATTCATGACATGGGTGGGCAAAAAAGTTTATAAAGAAATAAAAACAATGTTTACCGATTGAGAAACACTTGAGGCACTATTTACTTTTGTTTCCTGAAATGGGAGTGGGAGGCCATTCCTAAAGGTAGGAGCTAATCATCATATTTGTCCTTTTTTGTAATATTTAAGAAATAAAATCAAGATGTCAGTTTAATTCCATCCACTAAAAGGATTTCATGGGCGCTTTTAACTATAGTTTAAACTGGCATGTGTACTCGAGATGGAGTTGAGGGTGAGATGATGCTTGGCGATTGGTGCGGCTTTTGAGCTTGGAGTGAGATGTTCCCCGCTCCCACGTTCCCTCCACGGGACTTTTTTATGTGCCCCGAAAAATTCCCGCCTTCACAAAGGGAAGTGACAAAGGGCCCCCGCCTGATAACATGGTACCCTGGAGGCTAACCCTTCTTTAGACACGCGTCGAGTCAACCCAGCTATGGCGGCCACACACATTGTTGAGATACGACATGGAGCCCACCCCTCCGCCGCCCTTCTCCACCCTCTCCCCCGTCCCCGTCAACCCTAAACGTAACACTCGCCGTCCAACTCCCTTTTCGCGCTAAGCCAGTTTAACGAAGCCCTCCGCCGGCGTGGAGTCAGTATTGCGTCACTGGGCACGCAGCCTCGCGCTACGCTACGCTTCAGCCCCCATCTGAGGGATAGTTCAAAAGACCAACTATCTCGACCTGCCCTGCTTTGCCTTTCAGAGCGCAGACGAGACTTGACTGGTCAGGAAGCAGGTGAAAGGGGACTATAAATCACCTCGGTTGCATCATTACTTCACCAGGTGACCTCCAGTTTACCACAATTTGTCAATTTTTGTGCTAGTACATGATTATAGAATTAGCTCATGGAGTCCAACCACAGTCATTAGGGAAGTGTGAGATATTTTATTGAAGGAATTTAAAAACTAAGCAAAATATGATCCCAAATAATTCTCTCGGGCACAAAAGTAGTTAAGGTACCAATAAAATCAGGAGAGCGTGGTAACAAAGTTGGAGTGGGAGTGTATGTTTAATACATGGAACTATTTTAAAAGTATTCTTGAATAGTATAAAATCTCAAATTTTTATCATATATTTGCTATTTTTGGCCCCTTATGACTCGTGTCTAACACATAAGTCCGCTTTGATGCATAAGGAAAACGTCGGATGACTTAGCCGAAACATTTTTAAAAACCTTTCGAATTCTAGCACATCAATGGTATACTTCGTCATTGCATCCACCTTATTCTATATGCAGTTTCTCTAATATTTTAGAAAATTTAGAACACCTTATGTATCCCATTCGTCTGAATAAGGGATAAGCACATATTCGTCCTAGTGGTAGCTACTAGTCAGCAATCGACAAGAACAGCCTTTAGCTTTAAATGAGACTTTCTTATGACTACCACATAATTTGTTTTCCTCTCATAGTCTTCAATTCAATCGTGAATGAATACTTTGAATAATGAACAGAATACATGCAGTAATAGTTAATTTTCCAACCTCGTGAATATTACCCATTTATATTCTATAAAAAGTTGGAATGATATTCCGTGTTCCATTGGGGATTCATCGAGAGAATTGCCGGAATTCATTTCCAATCAAACCCCTTGGGGTGGCTCGCCGAACTGGTTAAGTTAAGCGGCATGCTTTCAACGGTGGTTTAATTTCCCCCATATAATCGGTGCCTGTATCACAAGATTAAATTTTCACGGTTGCATTTTCAATCCCCTCACTCCTTCCCAAACAACGCCGTGTGCATTGAATGCAAAAAAATACTGTTTCAAAAAGAGAAATCAGCTGAGCTCGAAAACTCGAGTGCCAAAAACCACCGAACGTAAAAATTTTGAAAGTTTAAATGGGCAATCAAATTATTTCATTGCCTTTGAAAACAAAAGAAACTTTCGGAAATAAAACTAGAGATGCATGGAAAATTATGTGAGCTGGCAATTAACAGTTTACGAGAGATGAAATGAATTAGTCGACTTACATTTCACATCCATCGTTTCCTTCGAAAAAAAACCTTAGTTCTGATGTGCGGTGACGAGAAAACAACACGCGGAAGATGCTCGCCTTAACGCAAACTCAATTGCAATGAAAAAGTATGCGGCATTAAATTCTCGATGCGCCCCCTTCATCCCTCGGGCCGCCGTGCCATGTGGAGGGGGAATTAGCATCTGCCCACTCTTCGAAAGAGGAGGGGGCACTGTCTCCTCGAGAGGGGTGTGCAGCAGCGTTTATGTTTCAAAAGGGGCGGAAGCGGAGGGGAGTCATATAGAGAGGGCACAAGCGGCAGACGGGGAAACGGCTCCACCCTCGACACATGATGTCCATCTCTACCTCCTCCCTGCTCCCCACTTCTCATACGCCCCTCTCCAGTTACGTACTTCGCCATAGGGGACACCATTTCGTGCTTCGGTCATTTGATTTTGCTTTTTGATCATTTCCCTTAGTAGATTAGATCTTAGAGGTACAAATTCTTTATTTCCCTTATTTATTTATTAGTATTCATGAACAAGGTCGGTGTGGTAGTCTTGTGGATAGAGCGCTGATCTACTGAAGGGTCTGGGATTTATTTTGAGTGACGGGTATTATTTGAAATTATTTGATAATTTAGTACCCTGCAAGCCACCGCTAGGGTGTGTGGTAGGGGACGAATATACACGAGACTAATTTTGACCCGAATGGAAACTATTGTATAGGGAATATAGTCGGGCATGGCGTTTGGTTCATCAGCTCAAAATTATTGGAAAATCTATTACGATGTATGATCAAGTAAAAGAGAGAACGGTCTAGAACAGATACGTTATCAGAAGTTTTGCATATTTTCATACCTCGTAATATTTAGCTCAAATTTCTTCTGTAATATCAGTATTTACTGTTTTCACTTCTATAGTACTGATTAACAATTGACTTATTTAACTTGTTGCCCTATTATATTATGATGTTGGATCGTTATGAAGTATAAAAAGGGACGCCATGAGTTTTCGCCAATCCGAAATTAGACCCTATTTCCATTTATCTGCTCATTAGGTTTTCCTCCCTCTCCCTTCCACCTCCGTCTTCCCTTTTATCGTCGGTTCTCTATTCACGGAGCGGCTGCTGAGCAAGATGAGTTGGTTGCTGCTCCGACCTTGTCTTCGTGGTTCGACGAAATTGAAAGTCTGATAAAACCACAATAGAGATGAAAGTTTCTCGCCCGACACAGCCACTCTACCGATTCTTGATAAGTTTCCGATGGTTAAAAAAATAAGGCTCTTGAACGATCCTGTGATAAGGGATGTTGGAGAGAGAGTAGCAGTCAAATAAACTTTTGACAGATTTCGCTGCCGAATTTTCCAGAAAACAATTCATTTCAACAGGAAATTATCTCATTTCAGACCAAACTTCACCGAAGACTCAAATAGTGGGAGGGAATATTATGGAAAAAATCTTCCAGGAGAAAGAATCCTTTTCGTTAACTTTGAATTTTTTTCACTACAGAACAAATTTAAAAATTCATTATTTAACGTAATTATCATCAGATTTATGAACCTAATTAGAAGAAAGTGCCTTCAAAGTTTAAAAAATATACAAACCGTCACTTGTGTTACTTTATGCACAACTTTCAGCCATTATCACTGATGTAAAACACACAATGTATCTTTCCACCAAAGATTCCTAAAAAGATAAATTGTGTTTATTTTTTACTTCAGTTATAATGGATTTCCAAAAGGTTAAGTCTAAAATCAATGAATATATTAAGCCTTTACATTCAAATGGCAATACGATAATGACATTCAGACAAATGCTCGCCCGAATGTGAAGCTTCCTTGGGTCAGTTTCTACGGCGCATCGTGGACAAGGAAAGGGTCAAAACATAAAAACATCGGAGAGGTCATTCCTGCGTCAGCAAGTGGTTTAAATCCTTCCGAAAAACCAGCGAGATATACCCTATCGTCCGAACAGTCCAGAACGCCACAAACAATATTCTCCGTGACGGTTTACCGCACAGACAGAAAAAATTTGGTCGTAAAATTGTGGGTAAACAACCCTAAGAGCAGATGGGGAAGAGACAGGTCCCTCGTGACAAACTTCCAAAGGGTTAGTGCTGTAAAAAGATTACCAAAAAGATGAGAAGAAATGAGACCGGGGTTTTACATGCTCGCAACCGTATCTCTGGAGTTCCCGTCAAAAATCCTTCCTCTCATCTCCCTCCAATTACGACCGCGGTTTTTCTGGTCCACGCTCCCCCATCCTCCCCACCCCATCTGACTCATCCTCTGCATTCCACCCCTTCTGACTCCCTCCCCCACCCTTCGCAATTTGAAAAAAACCCCGTTCCCTTCCGCACCCGATTAAAAGTGGGGGAGGATTAATCCTATCATCCGCTCCGCGAGTATATCTGAGTGAACGCGCCAGAAAGACGGATGGCCACCTACCTCAGGACAAGAGGTCCAAGGACCCCCCCTGTTTTTCGATGAGCAAGCGTCCTTCATATGGCCAAGGGACCCCTGCTGATATGCACCAAGTGGGGAATAGGACCGTCCCGAAAATTTAGTCCAGGGTTATCGGAGAAATTCGACACACGAGCGCACGGAATGAAACGTGCCTTGAACGTGCCAGACGAAAGGTTGGCTTCTTGAGATACACTGGCCTGGCAGAATGATCTCGGGCAACCCACGCTTCCTAATTTCTGTTCTGCTCATCCATTGCAGTTACAACGGCAGTATGCAGTGAATTAGGGATGGCTTATTCCTTATGCAAGTGTGAAGGCATGCAACGATATTAATTGCTCGAGATAGGTCCGTCGAAATCGACGGACCTTTAACCCATGGGTGGATTTGCTTCTCATAGGATACCCATAATGCGATGAGCTCACATTACAAAGAATTTTGGTAGCTATGAATCCGTACTGTGATAAATATTGAATGAGACGCCCATGCCCCGATCTCCGCAACCGATGCGTGGCCGCCGTAATTGACTGAGTCCGGCAAATCGGTTCTCGATTGGTCGCAAAGTGACCACCTGAATAATTTGATCACGAGTCCTACGTAATCAGATCTGCACTGTCGTATTTTTATTTTTCGATATGTTTCACTATGATTGAAACCTTTGTGAGCTTTCACTGCAAAGAAAAATCGGAAGTTTGCGGGGATCCGTAGGCATATTTAACTGATTCCACTGTCGCAGAACTCTTGAGTAATTCATTCATGGGCATTATTCGAATCGAAAAAAATGGCATTTTCAACTGAAAATATCCCTTTCAGCTGGAATACTAAATAGATATTTGACCAAGGCTTTTTATTCGAGGATGAATTTTAAACAGGAATCAGATACTACAGTTGTTTTCTGAAACACAGACTGGATTACAAAGCATTATAGATAAATGCGTATTATGATGGTCGAGTTAGTAATTCCACTCGGACACGAAATAAAGCAGGGAGCTTGCATGTGCCACTGGAGTTACCGCAGGGGATGGAACCTCCGCGCAGGGGAGATCTCAGAGCGGACGGCGCTGTAGATTACCAACGCAAAGTGACAGTGAGGTCGGCAGGGGAAGGTGAAAATGGAGGGAGATGAAGCGAGAAGGAGGCTGATTGGGCCGTTTAAATACGCAATCAAGCAGCCGGGAGAAGGCAATCACTTTGACTGATGCGCGGCGAATACTTCATCGAGCTGCCCACCACGCGGTGGAGGGAAAACGTTCCCAGAGATGGCACTAACTCACTCAGCGTTGTTCAGTATTTTTCGTAGTTAGGAACGGATTCCCTCTAATGGGAGATCGAATCTGATATGAAAAATGTAAAGGATCTACCCCATAGCCTCACGGTAGAAAACCTTTTTACAATTTGGCTATCCTTGATTTCGATTTCATCCTGCGCTATGATTGTAACATAGTCTGTTCGATCAAACTAAGTTCTCAATCGAATTATAAATTACTCAACGAAGAAACTTTATTCGAGGGCCCGTAAAATTTTAAAAATCAAAAGCGACAATTTGTCCCTGCTCCGAATTTATGAAAATCTATGCTTAATAGAAATGTGCATAAATTTACAAAACTCAGTGAGTACTGATGCTACTATGATTTTAAAAATATCTGCCGCACATTTATTATTTTTCAAATAATAATAGAAGAAGGTGATTAAAAGATTAAAACGTTTAAAGCTATAATTTTATGTACTTATAAATAATACCCACAAATTCTCAGCAGAACTAATTGTGAATAAGCGAAGGAAAAGTTGAAATTTAGTGCCAAAATTTCATCTGGTAATATTTCTTTCAGTAATAATTTTAGATATTCTCACTGTTTGACGAAAAATAATGTCTATTTCTTTATTTTTTATTGCCTACATTGGCTCGCTTTCACAAATTCATCGACGTGAACTACGGTTTATTATATGATATAGAGATACTCACTCAAACAATTGTTTCTTAATCAATCACATTTTCCATATCCTAATGATTATGTTAACTGGAATACAAAAGTATTAAAACTGTGCAAAAATGGTGAATTCAAATACATTTAAATGTCTACTTCACTTCTAATAGTTCCTTTAATTAAAACTAGCAGAATTTGCAAATTTCAATCAGAATCTACTGGGGAGATTCATAGCAAATGGAAAATGGTGTTTTTGTATTTTGAAGTTTTAACATTAAACTAAGGATGTGGCTCCACTCAAGCCTAAAGTAGTTGGTAAGCTGCCATTTCTATTCGTAATCCCAAGCCTTTGGGTTAAACATCGAGACGTTAGAAACGATGGCAATCGGGGGAAGCTTCTTTAAATGTTTTTCTGGCCGATTCGTAAAACTGCATTAATCTAACTAGTTTCCGAAGAAAAGCAATGTGCTTACCGAGCTGTAAGATTATCGAGGCTGTCCTTGCCCAACACCACTTGGTTCGAAAGATTGGAATTAAGGAGATTGGTTTTGACCTGATTCCACGAGAGAAGAACAGATCAATAGGATTCGACTGAGCTAGAACTCTTGGCTTTGGCATTTTCCGAAATAAGATAGATTTTAGAAATCACATACTCTTTTTTGAATATGTTCCAATTTACATTTTGTTTGTAAATCGTATTCACATGGGATATTTCGTGAAAAAACTAATACACGTAAATGTGCTTAACTTTTAATCTTTTTAACTCATCTTACACTATCAACAAAATAATTTATTCGCATTTCAGGAAATAATAATGCCACAGGGTTGATTGATGCACAAGTATTGGAACATAGAGAAAAACATGACAGTAAAATTCAATGAAAGGCTTGTTAAACAGCTTAGCAGTTATGGTATTGGCCTTTACCATATGCGACACCAGTCCGAAAAAAACGAAGAATTTTTTATGCTATTTTTCCAGTGAGCACAGCACACGTTCAAATCACATAAAAACATAAGCATAGAAAAATAGTGGTGAGAGAGTCCTAATAAGATTCATGTCCAAGGGATAACAGTGAAATGGAAGGGAACATTAATTGATTAAATTGACTAAAACTGAATCCATTGTCAGTTCTAGAAATAGCATTGTCGCAACAAATGACATACAATTGATTTCAAGTTAAAGTTGATCGGTGCAATAGGAGCCTTTGGGAATATCGTCGATTTTGGGCTTCTATTTTTTAAAATAACTTTTCAGAATAGCAACCCCTATCACGTAAAAAAACCTATTTTCGTGCAGTATAGAAAACCTAACGTATTAGTGTGGGTTTGAAAATAACTGATATCTTCTACAGCGCAGCCGGTGAAAAAATAAAGAATCGCGAACTTCAGAGTCGTTCCTTTAAATACCTACTTCCTGAAGCGTTTTGGCGACTTGACGGCGAAAAACCATAATGGTAAAAAAATAAATCTTTTCCCCTAACACACAAAAAAACCAAATTTATCTTGTACCATCTTGCATATCATCTCATTTGTATTTCCTTTCCGTCCGTCCATTATATCTTTCACATTAGTTTCCGGAAATTATGTGAGATAAATACGTTCATTCTACGTTTGTAACCTAACCATGTCATTGTCTCCCATTTTTCACTCATGCCAAAGCATATCTTGGTCTTAAAACGAACTCTTCGTCATGATTATAGTATCTTTCACGAAGTTTTATCCCCTCAGCGATTCCTTGTTCCTGATTTCACGTCCAAAGAATTGCGAAGGTTTAGCTTTTAACTTTTTTAAATTTTTATTTCATGAGAGACAAAGGTTTCAGTAAACGGGAAATTTGTAGCTTTTAAAAAATCCTTCGACAAAGTACCTCATAGTAATCTAACAATTTCAGAGGGTAAAAATCATTCGCCTTGCCCGAAATGTTAGCGGATGACTCCGTTAAAAGTTACTGTTGCGGCATCTCCCGCAGTTTCTTGAAATTTACCTCATTGTGAACTACTTACAAAGCTAGAGGCATATCGCATAGATAAAATTATCCAGGATTGGATTAAAGCCTTTTTGAATGGTGTGGGTTCTATGAGTAGTCATGGATAGAGTTAGCTCAAATGCAGTAGAAGTTACTTCAGGTGTTCCCCAGGGAAGTTTTATCGGATCTCTTTTATTGCTACTTTACGTTAACGACATTGACTCCGTAGTCACTAGTAAGATACGTTTATTTGCCGAAGATGCAGTAGTTTAACGTGATACCCGTGATCCTGAAGACATACCAGCTTTATCAGCTTGATCTGCACAATGCTGGTGTGACACTTGGCAATTAAAACTAATCTTTAAAAAAATGCATAGTGATTAATTTTTGGAAAAAAGAGCAATTCCCTCCCGAACGCCTAATAAATCGGAAAAACCGAAATGGAATGTGTAGACTCGATTAAATACTTAGGCGTTACTCTCACTCACGATCTCTCCTGAGTGAAATATATACCGGGAATATGTAGACAAACTAAAAAAATTAGGTGTTATTGGAAGAGTAATGTAACTGGAAGAGTAATGTAACTGGCTAAATGTAATGAAAAGGTCCAAGAGTTATAACTTTCGCTGGTTATACCTCATTTAGAATATCCTGCAAGTATATGGGATCCTCATGAAGTGGTATTGATTGCTGAATTGAATCGATGGCAGCGTAGAGGAGAGATATTGGCAAAACGTTGCTATGATAAAATTAATAGCGTATTCAAAATATTAGAGGAGCTAGGGTGGGAATCACTCGTGAATCGTAGTCTAAATTACAGATTTAACCCTTCGCATAAATTGGAAGGATACCTCTTTAGCGATGATTTTGAAAATGCATAATGACCCCTTACGTACTACTTTAGGAGAGATCATGTCAATAAAATGAGAGAGATTAGGTGTAGAACAGGTAAATTTAAGGTGTCATTTTTTATAGAACGATAAGGGATCAGAATAAAATTGTGGGACCGCGGTAGGGGTCATGCTCGGGTCAAAATTAGTCTGTTGTGTATTCACCCCCTGCCTCACACCCTAGCGGTGTCTTGCAGTGTTCTATAATATCTAATATTTAAAATCTTAAAATCATATTCTTATATACATATATACAATCTCAAGAAACCGAAAGAATATCTACCGGTGAGGCGGTTCCACAATTCACTACAACGGTTTCTCAATCCATTACAAGCATGAGCAGCGCATAGCAATCCATCGCCATTATTCTTTATGTCTAGTCAAAGCAAATAAACAACGTTGTTGTACTTTGAGGTGTACCCTCAAAAATGACCCCTAACCGCCCCTTTTTCCTCCTCCTAACCGCACCCTTCCTCCTTTTCTTTCGTCAGATTCTTTTACCTGCTCCTTATCCTCACCTCCTCACAGTTGCACTCCTCCCCCTTCGCGGTTATCTCTCCATCCCCTCACCACCCGCATCCCTGCGTCCTTGCCCCCGAGAATCCACGTTAACCTTATTTCCACGTCTTGCGGCCCCCATCCACCCCCCCCCCCCGCTCCACACCGCAACTGCGTAATGGCGACGTGGCTGGACGGCGGCAGGAATAAAAATGGAGAATGGGGGAAAAAATTCTGAGAATTTTTTTAAATTGGGAAAGGAAGCCGACCTTTTTTTTCCTCCCTCTTTTTAGCTAGTCACTCCTCCTTCCACTTTTTACTACATTGTTCTCGTTATCTGGCATTTTTTCCTCGTACCATCATCCATCCGTGTAACTCTGACTTGAATGCGTAAATATCCACCTTCATTACACCCTTCCTCCAGGCTCCCTTAAATGTATACGTATAATACGTCTCATTTCGAGCGAAAGAAAGAACGTAATAGGTCATGTCCGAAAATCGGAGGAACGGCCAAGAAAACTGGGGCGTGCCGGATACGTACAAATTCAAGGGACCATATCTGACATCCGTAGCATAAAAATTCTTATTCAAAAATATTAACTGCCTTAACAATGGAAATTAAGATCAATGAATTTTGGGATATATAAGATGTCTATTTACACTTAAAAGTGAATTTCCACAAATTTGATGCATAATAAAGTATTTTTCTCGTTTCATAAAATGTAACTCAAATCCTTTTCATGCTAATTCTGCGTAAACGTGAATATGTGATTTTGTAAGATATTAAAGTGCCCATTTGGAGCATTAATAAAAAAGGGAGGAGTAGAGCAAATGAATACTTGGAAGATAATCAGTTAGATTTCAAATTTCAAAAAACTGCGGGAGATACCGCAACGGTAACTTTGAACGGAGTCATCCGCTAATATGCATTTCAATGCAACAATTTCAGAGTGTAAATATCATTCGCCTTGACCGGGGTTTCAGTTAGTTCAGTTAGTTACATTTCAGTAAGGAGAAATGTTAGCGTGATACTACAGTGGTTGAGCGGGATATTACATAAGGTTGCTAATAGAAAGGAGGACCATCAGGATGTATTTGTTTGTTACGTTGATTTGTACATTCCAATTAATAAACTGGGAAAAATCAATAAGTTTATTAAAAGGAGATGGGAGTGTATTGGCGAGAAAAACCACTTATTCAGAGCATTTAAAAATCTCAGAGAGCTCATGTCCGTTTGAATCAGGTCCATTACCAACCGTGCTTTTTAACGCATAGGTGGAAGTAATGATACAAGAGGAATGGGAATATCTGTAAACAGGGATGAAATAAGGTGGTATTTCGTAAAATCATTTAGATTTCCGTTAGCTAGCCAGCCGGTCAAAAGGGTGCAGTCATTTCTTAGTGCAATACAAGATCATTGTGATAGGTATAGAATGAAAATTATTGTAAACAGAACAGAATTGATGAGTATTTTGAGAATGAGGAAGGTTAAGTCAAACGCAAAAATTATAGAACATAGAGTAGATTAGGTGGAAGACTATGGATAATTGAGTGTTTGTATAAGATATTGGAAGTGTTTTGAACCAACATGTTCAAAGTACTAAATAAATAAGAAGAACCATACAAGTCATGGAAGTTTTCACAAGGAAGCACAAGGTGATGAAAAGGACATAGAATAAGGATGTTAAGAAAAGGTTTGCGAGAACATTCATATTTAGCATGATTTAGTACGGCGCGGAAACATAGTCATAAAAACGGGATCATAAGGGTGATGTGAGCGTGGAGAAGAATAGATAAAGTGAAATTGACAACCATAACAACTTCGAACTAAGCACTAGTCATGATTGGGCAGGATGGTGACTAAGAGAAATGCAAAGAAGACTGGAAAGTTCGATTCAGAGAAATTTGATTGCTGATTAAATGTTGAACACTTTGAAATTAGGGATAACGATAGTCAAATGAGTAAATAGCAGGAAAAAGATAGGACATTTGGATGGAAAGAAGGGTATATTAGAGGAATCGAAAAGTATACTCGTATTTTAATATGAGGTGCCGGGTTGCGTTTCTAGGCGAGGCTTTAGGATTCAGTGACCATCTAGATCCAAATTTAATGGTAGACTACCAAATAATAATTGTTTTTAATTCGCTTTTGATTACTAAATAATTAATTCATAGCTGACTCTTGAGTTTAATTTAACAAATCCTCTCTGATTTTCTCGCTCATTTATGTGCCAAAATAATTAACCAAAACGAATATTTTTGGGCCTAATTTTTCAGAGGAATAAAAGCGGTGATTCACTGAAATATAGCTTTGATTTGGCAGATAAATGCCCTCGAAACGAATGGTGCGTGAACAAAGGGAAAAGGTACGGGAGAACCGCTGATAGTGCTGCGGGGGCAATTGTCGGAAATGAAAAGAAAGTAGGACGCACATAATATCATGGCAAGATATCACCGAATCTAAAACGTGTATAAATAACTCTTTTAATGGCAGAATTTCCAGGAGACCTTGAACAAAGTAAAAATCAAAAATTACTCAAGGTATTTTATTGTTCGACACCACTTCTCAATATAGCATATATTTAATAAGGGCTCGCTTCATGTTGAAAAGTAAGTTTAATGAAATCGATTTTTGTTACTATTTCTTGGAGTATATCCTATAAAGGCTTTTATGTTTGCAATTGAAATCAAGCTGAAATTGGAGCATGATATTTCAAGAGAGCAGAAGACACTCAACTATTTAGTTGCAGGGACTATCAAATTGCCCCTATTACCGTCCGCATCTTCCTCCGATGTGCCCGCGAAAGATCCGACCTCGCATTAATTTGAGAAGTGTTTCGCTGTCTCCTATTCATGCGATATGCCGTGTCATTGGTAGCAGTTTATCTTGCACATTGCAGGTGTTATGGTCACAGTCATTCAGAGAGAAGAATACTTCAATGAACTTGGCCCTTTACGAGGAATCTAGCTCGCAGCATGTGCAGTCCTCGGTCTCTACCGCGCTTAGAAAGACAGGCATATGATGCTAATCTAATTAGGCACGCGTAGAACATACATTTAGGCCTCATTACTGTTTGTCGTCCCTCTCTCATTATTAAGCAGTCCCTTTGTCTTTTGACGGGAAGCTATAAAAGAGTCACCTTGAAAATCCCTTATCTATGATGGAATTAGAATCCACTTTCAATGCGTTTCTCCATGTCCTGTGCCCATGTTATATGTAGCACTTAGCTGAAATTTCGCCTGTTGTCATAATTAAACCATATTTATTTACTTTTTAGTTATTCTGAGAGCTAATATTAATAACTTTAATGATTATTTGCCAGTTTTAAATGTCACTCTAATCAAATAAAATGAATTTACACAACGCATTTCTCAAGGAGCAATAAGTTTCCACGAAATGCTCGAAGATTTCTTATTTCGCACAAGGTGAATGCTAACACTCCGGTGACTTTTTCACGCGAATCGGAGGCAACTTTTTGAACAAATTAACGGCCCTTAAAAGAAGTTTCTTTGACATAAAAAAGAATACAGCGAACGCCATTCCTCACCAAAATGAAAACTATCGTGTTTCCGACATTCTTTAGGCTGCCTTTTAAGTCAAGAAATTGAATGCAAAGCGACGGATTCGGGTTGACAGGTAGGGCGAGGAGGAGTGGACGAGAAAACTTTTTCCTCGGGAACACGACTTAAAAGGGAGAGCGATCTAAACTGACGAGGAAATTTTTAATGGGAAAACTATTGTAGCAGCGTGCGGAAAAGGAGAAGAGAAATTTTCGAAACAAATCGAATAAGATCTCGAGCTTTGAGTCTTTAAATAAATTCAACGAAGGGAAACTCTCGAACCTCATTATAAAGGAGTAAAAAACACCCTTTTCACATAATGGTTGACGACTTAATAGCCACTCATTTCCACACCCTAGCAAAATAAATAAATTTTGCATGAAATTAAAAACTTCTGTTACGGAAATATGGATATTAAGTTTCTGTCATAACTCTATCTAGTAATCTGAGCATGAAAGCATTTTACGGCTTCTATTTATTAAAAAATACTCATATATGAGTTCCAACCTTCCAGTGAAATGATGTACCGCTGCCGATAAGTTTTCTAGTGAACGCCTTGCTCGGAATAAAACAAAGGATAAGAGAGTAGTTAAGGGTTTCAAAGCTATTGCCAGGGTATCAGTGGCACTGTATTCTCAATATGCCTCTGGTGGTGAGCAAAATAGCGTCCGTGGACGGATCGTTGGTGATGCACTATCCTGATCAGCCCAGCACTGCCCATTCGAAAATTACTGCGATGAATAGAGTAAAGATAAAAAAATCAAGTGACCCAACATATTGCTCGCAATTAAAAATCACAGGGAAGAATCGGAGAGATCCCTCCGAATGGAAGCTCCGCCGCAATGCGCTAATTTTTAGATTGGAGCGATGCGCGAAGGACGTTTGCCGAAATAAAGATTTAGACCCAAAGGATAGAGAAGAGCTGGAGGCTCTGAAGAAAGGTAGTATTCCCAATTGTCATCGTCCAGGGAGGATCAAGAAAGGGAATGCTTAGGAAATCATGACGAGCTATAGGTCAAAAATAAGTCCGCGTGATCTTTATTTGCGATGAAAAAAGAACGATAATTGTCTGTGTACATTCAAAGTTTACCACTTTGCTGCCTCCCACTCTATCAATATATCCTGAGTACCAAAGGCTATAGAGAATTATTTCCCATTCTCAATTCTATGCATTCAATATCGACCATATTAAACCCAAGAAAAGTTGATTTGCCTAAGCTAAATCTGAATTTACTGGAATTCATAAAATATTGAACTATAAAAATATAAACTTTTGAAACTGAAAATTGAAAATTTTTGAGCCGATGTTGCAGAGATACTCTCCGGCCGAAGATAAAAGACCAAATTTGAGAGAAGACAACATCAATTCAAACAATAGAAATGATATATTACATTTGCTACGACGAATGCTATCTCATGGCCACTCCAGAACAGCCAGGGATACCCCTCTGCACCAAACAGAATTATACAATGATGGTGGAAAGGGCGAAGGGCAGCGGATTTGACCGGTTCACGGATAAGATTCTTACATTTATGCCGGATTTCTCCCAGCAGAAAACCGAATCCCTTCCGAAGCGACTCTGTGAATTTATGTTCACCGATTTTATGCCCAGCTTCCTTATGTCAGTAATTATCTCACCCGTCCAAGGAGATTATGAAATAATTTGCAGACTCAAATTTATCACCAAAGTCAAATGTATTCAAGGTTTTTTTTCATGATGAATAGTAGTCCGCTGTCTTATCGCTGAAGTTTTGAGTTAATTATGAACTTCTTTCTCGCCGTTCTTTCGAATACATCATTTATATTTGAATGCTTCCTGCCGATGTTACAAGCGATGAATAAGAAAAATGGAATACCCCCTTTCATCTTTTGAAAATTTTCACCCTGCCATATATTCTACCAGGCCTACACTGCATATTTGTCCTTCGGACACATTTTATTCTTTTAGCTTACGATTCAATCAAATTAACTTTTACAACGAAAATTATCGATACAGATCCTAACTCTATATTTTTGGAATTTTTTGTGGAATTTCTCAATATTCACAGGATATCAAACTCTTTTTAGAGCCCTAACCTTAATTAACGCTCGACATGGGACTTATAAAAACTTTTTCTGTTCCTCATACTAATCTTTACAGTATTTATTTAAACAAATTTATAAATTATTATTATTTCGGTATGTACTGTCGTATCCACGGAAATTAAGACGCATCTAAGTAAACATTTCCAATCCCCGTGTTTTGGTTTTCATTACCATCAGTACGAAAATAGTTTGAAAGTCCGGTTATAATTGGCTGATAATATTCCCAGCGGCCTTTGCCATAACATTTCACGCGTAATCCAATACGATCTGAATGCATTCAGCTAATTTTTTCGAAACTCAATTTGGAATAGTGAGCGTTGGTATATTTGAACATACCGGCTACGGTGCTAATATGTCGATCATCTTAGATTTGGCCTCAGATATTAATGGTAACATAGTAAAGGAAGATCTAGTTGTTTATGGGCATGGATACTCCTTAGATAACTTCGATACCACCGGATGACAACGGTTGGTGAATATGCCGTCCTTCAGTATTCTTGTTCGCAGCAGTCAAGAAAGATTCCGCCAACGAATCACTTGCAGTCTCACGTCGTTAATTCTGAGCGCGGAGAAATTTCCTTGCAATGGGGGAATGAAATTAAATCCGAGATTTATTTGATTGCCAAGCTCCCCTATTAATATTATTATTACGAAATAAAAGTTGCGTCACTTAATAGGAATGGTAATTTCCCGGGCCGAAGGGAAGAAGTTGAAAGAGAGTTATTGCAAGAAAACCGAGGTAAAGAAAGATTCGGCTCACGTTCTGCACCTTGGGATTTCTTAGGAGCCCCAAAAATAACGACAGCGGCATAAACGTTTTCATTACACGCTTAAAAAGTATGAGCAATATAAATTTCGTATGAAACACGGCCCTAAGACTTCTTTAATTCCAAATAGGACCACTCCAAAAAGGGCAACGATTGAAGCATAAATCGTACGTAGCCCTTACGGAAAGGGTGAGAAACAATCGTGTCGGCTGGGGATAATAACGGCAAGTTTTAAATAATCCGGCGATTATCGCGCAATGTGTAGTTCTCGCACGTGGATAAGTATTAAGTCATCAATGACGACTGACGAAGAAAATGCGTGGAATATATGACCGCTCTTAATTCTCACTGAAATATAGCTTGGGGAAGATATATTAATACCAAATGACATTCACCAAATTTTCCTCCCTTTTTCCCTCCATTTCCATTTGTTTCAGTAATTCCTGGACTCTTCCTTTCCACGCCAAGTTTTCACTTAGCTAAGTGAGAGATTAACCATGTGTAAATGAAGCACAATTATGCAACACTTTATCTAATATCAATCTAAATGAGCAGAACCACATCGTATTGAGCGTTATTATTTATCTATTACTGCAGATTTCATAAATTAGGAATTAACATTGTATAATCCAAATTTGAACGGTCTGTTTGACTTGCCCTTGTTGATGTGACGTTAAACATAAAAGAAAAATAATTCCTCGAAGGATAAGTAGCTCGAGGAGAAGTCATTAGAAAATTTAATTTGAGAATTTGTCGAGTCTACTGAAAACTGATTCAATGAATCTTAAGTAATGGTATAAAAACAGTGATCAACTCGAAGATCGGTTTGATTGGTGATGGTAGACGTCATCTAGTACGTACTAAGCCCTATACGGCGCGTGAAATTCACGCATCAGGGTAGGGGGGAGCAGTGCCTTTCTCTGTGCCGGTTATGGTTTCCCAGGAAGATCTGGTACCCGAAAAATCACAGTTTGGGTGGAGCTCAGGGTTCCCTTAAAGGCTTGCCCGGGAATTGAACCCTAGACCCTTCGGTCAGTAGTCCTTTAACGCTGTAACCCCGAACTACCGCGACCCACAAGTAATGGTATAAACATGATCTACATCTACATAAATACCCTGCGTGCCACCAAAAAAGGTGTGTGGCAGGAGTCTATAATTTCTTATGGAAACAATCTTGGTTATTATGAGCACATTTTGTACGCCGGCGTGATAATACTGTCTGACGATGAAATAGAGGTATTACATGATCCAAAATACCTGATTAATTAGTACAAATATGTGTATGTTACCTAACCAACGTCAAAATACAAATAAAGGAAATCTATACAATAGTCTTCTGTCAGAAAGTTGCATTATTTCACAACTGTTAACCAACTTCCAAATTATAAATTAATCAATCAATTTTTCCACGTCAATGGTGGAATATTAAAACAAGTAGAATCATTACCTCTCGCATGCCAAGTATAAGTCGACAGCTCAAATATGGCTAAATTTCATTTAATATAAGCTTCGTTAACGTTCATTTGAAGAAATTGGCATTCGCAAAAACTATTGAAACTGCATAACCCGTCTTATTTAATTGAAATTCGAACTAACTTTATTATCCCTGAGAAATCTCTGGAAGAATTTCAGACCACCGACAAGACAGGTACGTGTACGATCGATTTTATCTGCGGAGCATTAATTCTTTATTGTATTTACAGGGTGATGTCGGGGTAGTCGTGACGCGGTGTGCTTGCACTCTCTGGTCCTTCTTCACAAATAGGAATTATATTAAGTCCATTTTTGCTTCATTTGTGTCCGCGAACGTAACAAAGTCAAACGCACGAAATGGCATCCAGAATACTCCACGAAACCCTTATGCAATTGGCGTGGCATTTTATAATGCCCATAAGATTACATCACGTCCTGTTCCCCAACCGAAGTCGTAAACCGTACGACCGCACCAAGATAACGGAGATGCAAATGTATAAAATGAAATGGCGGTCGCGGGCGCTCTTCACCGAGGGTGGATGGGGGGGGGGGGCTGTCCTGCGATGGGGGCTAGCCCGAGTGCTCGCTCCATCGAGAATCTGATGCCATCCTTCTGACGACGCAGTCCTCCTTGCGCAGGGCATACCTTTCCGGTAGATATCCAAGACAAGGGAATACGATTTCAAAATCTTTATCTCTCAAGAGCATTAAGGTGTGGGGATGAGTAGTTCTTTCAAAATGTGTCTTCCTCCTTCATTTGCTCTTTCTTAACTATCTTCATTCTCTTGAAAATTTTAATTTAATAATTTTCTTCATTTGAGTTATAAAAGTATTAATCTTTATTTCTGACGTGGTCTTTCATTTTAAATTCATGGAAGTCCCTTAGTTCTTCCTCAGTCCTATCCTTAAATATTTTCATTCTTTTTTTGTCTCTCGGTGAATGTCCAATTACTGATGCACTTATTCCTAACTCGTTACTCATGCATCCTAGAGAAACTTTCATCGGAAACCCAATTTCCACTTCCGTAGAGGATGGGCGACAGTTCCATCACTTAGATGCCATAAACTAAGTATAGCCGATAAATATATAGATAATAGTATATAGATAAAGCCTAGTACTAATTAGACCCAAATAAAGATTTCTACTTTGACCATACTTAAATATCCTCATTTATATCTCTTATTACTTTGGAATTGTACCTGCTTCCAATAAATGACCTTGAATCACGTGACTTGAAGAGTGCACCCCTTTTGGAATATGTAATTAATGAATCCTACAGTCATAATCCATAGTAACTTTGAAGCTTTCTAATCCTGTTCGATAGTTTCTCACGAAATTCTGATTTTTTCAATATCGACCAATAAATGTCGTTGTGAGATGTCCATATTATAAGAGTTTGTAATTTTCCAATGTTTATACCATAAAAAACGTAATCGGGAACTTTTTTGCATCCATGGATATAACATAAAACCGTTTATTTGATCAGTACCTGATCATATACACCACAAAAATGGAAGACACAGTGTCCATAGATAACCTATATTCCGAATTACTTTGCTCCTTTCTATTAACGCAATCGTTTCAATGAAATATTTCACGTAATCAGGAAAACACTGGTCAATTTGCCCACTTGCCCATCAAATGTAGATAGATGTAGGGCGCTCAGAAAAGCTAGGTAACTCAGGATTAACTTTTAATCGAATTATTGCTATTGCAAGTGATTTTTATGATCGTTAATAAATGTTGATGATTAATAAACCGCCGCTTAAATTCCTTGTAATTGAAATTCACTTGTTGGGATTTTCATTATACTTCTAAACAATGAAACACACGTATTTTTTTCCCGGTAACGAAGAACATGAGATATTGGGAGATGACGAGAGCCGAAACCATCACGTCACGAATAAACGATCGCCGAGTAGGGTAGGTTATTGGCGCTCGTTCGATTTTGCTCTCTGCTATGTTGCCAGGCCACCGAATTATCAATTCATTCGGAAGGGACCGTGGTGGTGGCTTGGATTTGTGAGCTGGCGGTCCCCTCGCTCGAGCAGGGAGTGAGGGGACCGAAGCAAGGATGAGTCACGCACCGAGGGTGGAGGGGAAACGGCGCTTGCGGACGGACGGGCTGATGGGACTTATGTATCTCGTGTAGAGGGTGCGCACTCCGTGGGTGCAGGGGTTGCCGCCTGCGCAAAGGGGGGAGGGGGCAAGCCCTGTTGGGAGACATCCCTCCGCCAGACCAAGTCATTGCGTTTGCTTCCATCACGCTTCCCCCGACCTTCCACGCCGCCGACGATAGGGCAGTGTCCTAGGCACCTGAGGACGGAAAATGGGAATGAATATAACGGGAAGACGGCCCTTCTAATCGCTAGCTGGGACAACGGTTTCAACTCCTGCTGAACTCTGCCGTTTCTATTCAAATTTAAGGCTCTAGCATGGTCCTTGCTTAGCGGAGTGATTTTCCTATAACTTCAAAAGGAATCGGTCACAAACAATTGAATTACATTTAATCCAGTGGTACACCGGGGTTAAACTCAGGTGGAGACAAATATATTCCACCCTCACGTATAATTTATATTTACAATTAATTTTAAGAGTGAAGTAACGAACATATTCATAAAATATAAGCATTGATATTGTGCTGGAATAAGGAAGTTTGAAGAGAGTGTTTTATTTTAATTAATTTACTGTTTTCCTACTCCCATAATGCATCTTTATCGAACAATATCCAATCAATTTGTAAAATCAAAATCCCAATACGATGGGAGAAATGGCTGACTTTTCTATCAAACGACGACCCTTTTGGTTTGAATCAAGAGGACTAAATGCAAATTTACAAAGACTTTTTGGTGAAGTTTTAATACCCAATGAGATCTCATGCAACGCTTTTGAATGCCACGAGTATCGATGAAGTACTGTATACTTCTGTTATAGTTGTGGGATTTACTTCCATATTCAAAGAAAGAGTAAAATACTTAATTCTAAATGTTTCTTGGGCATCATGGAACTATCTATCATTCATCTCCAAAAATTTTACAACTCATGTTACTTCAATATTTATGAAATAGCACTTACGATCAAAATGATAATATTAATGCAACAATTTCAGAGAGTAACAAATTACTCGCCTTGAATGAACCCGAATTCTTCGATGACCGGACGAGTGCCTTAGCCAGTTGAGCTTCCGAGGCGCCCTGTTAAACACTGAAATTTTGTGCCCATTTAGCGGATGACTCCGCAAAAGGTACTTTCGCGGCATCTCCCGCAGTTTCTTGGAATTTGATATATTAAGAAATGCAATGAAAGAAACGCGTGATGATGGAATAGAGCCTAGCATATGCTCTTATAGTTAGTTCTTATCGAATCCCCAACTCAAATCCATAAAACTGATGAACTTCCAGAAAGAACTATTTGCAAGTCCAGTGGACCTTCTTCATGATTCATCTAATTACTTAATCATCACTTTCTTTGATAGATCCGGAATATTTTTTCTCGCCAATTCGAAATAACATCATTCCTTTTTTTCTTCACCATAAAATTTCCATTAGCTGCCCCGTAAAGCAAGGTTTTCTTAAGGCAGAGAGACATATTTTTTCGTTAAACTTTTTTAAACAAGATTCTTATTGAAACAAATCGTATTTAAAGAGATGGGAAGAGAAATATCTATTCACTTCTATTGATTCTGATTTTCCAGCATCAAATTTAGGTAAAACAGAGGGAGGACAATGAAACAACTTCAAAATCATTTTATGTAGGAACGTGAATATCATTTTACAAATTTCGTCCCTAATATCATTATTAAATCCAAGTTCAAGGATCTTTTCCCCGTTTCAACAAATAAACATGGAACGTGGCTTCACATATCGATCGCACCTTTCCGATGACGATTCCTTGGCCCCCCTCCTCATTCCCCCTGCTCCCTCCACCCCCTCTCCAACCCTCCCTTCCCCCTTTTCCCCTCCCCCTGGCCACCGCAACGTAGACTGCAACTCTAATTCGTGGGGCCAAACAATTATTTCCCAGCGGCAAGCAAATGAATCGAGCCCCGAAAGTTTTCCAACCGAAAGAAATGCCTTCCTGTCAACATTAGTTCATCGTTTTTCCTTCCATGTCCGATTCCTTTCAACCGCTTGTTTTCGACTTCCTTACGCCTCGGCATTCTTCCGGTCGCTGTTTAAAGAGGTTAAAGGGTGAAATCTATGCCAATGCTCGGGGAAAATGCTAGAAGATGAGTTCCAAAGGGCTAACGGGTATCTTATTTTTTTGGGAACTAAGATATTTGGAGATCAGATATTCCATCTTTTATGATGCTATGACATTCCTTAAATTGTCGTTAACACTGGAATCGATCATTAATACGACACGAGTTGTAACTTCCCTCTTTGACGAATTAAATGTAGCTCAATACAATCAAGCGTATGAGTACTGACCATTGATGCTCCAATCACTCACTTTCGAGCAAACTGTAGCTTAACAGACGTCACCGCAGAAACGTCATTTATTTATTAAAACCACAGGTATTGCAATTTTCCACTAGATATTTTATTTCGACACTACCGGTTTCGATGTTTTCACATCATCATCAGGTAGGTGATGTGAAAACATCGAAACCGGTAGTGTCGAAATAAAATATCTAGTGGAAAATTGCAATACCTGTGGTTTTAATATGTTACGCTTCCACCACATCACGCCTGAGACCTCATCATTCGGTCATTTATTTAGTGAAGAAACATACATTTCAAATTGTAGCACTATATTTCACGTACATATTGGCAAAAGCATTTCTTTACAACTTTTCATTATACATTCCATCAGTCTATTTTTGACGCTGTAAAGTAATTTTTCAACAGTAATAGCTGACGAAATACTGTCTATTTCTGAAGATATTGCAGAAAAATCAGCCCTGTAATATAATTCATTGTATCTTTTATGTTCTTAAGGTGTTGTTTTCCTGGTTGTAAGACATCAAGACGACAAAAGGAATTGAACTTGAACGAGAAGTTTATTGCGTAAAAATTACCGACATAAGACAATATACATGTTTATTTTTTTATTTTGCTTGCAATGGCCGTGCAACGGATGAAAAATGGCACGCTGTGGTGAAAATAATTTTCAGCTCGCTAACATTTAAGAAATTTTCAAATTTTCCAGTCAAATATCATCTCACGAAGTTCGAATAGGCTGATAAAACTTTCCATTAGCTAAAAAATACTCCCCGATTCCCTTTAATTCAAGCAAACGCCAAATTGGGCTCTTTACGATTGCTACATTAAACGTCTTTTTCCCTGTTCACAAGATTTAATAATTTATTAGGTATATCCTTCTCAGTCCTGATTGGCTTTTGCATATTTAATAATGACAAAAGTAATATTAACCGTGGTGAATTCCATCTGGTTTTGTCCCAATGAAAGTAACATGCTGACTATTAAAAAAAGCAGAGGCTAAGGGATTTTTGAAAGCCTTAATGTATTTACGGGCCAATATTACCCTCAAACCGGCACTTTTCAATCAATCAACTCCTTTCTTTTAATGTATCCGCAGTTCTGAAAATACAACACACAATTCTACTACGGGTATTGTCTCCCTTCCGTACTCTTAATTTGAGGGCTGATGCTTTGGCTTAGTATTTAGGTTTAGCTCTCCCATGCCAACGATGGGGAAAAGGACTATATAAATGTGAATGCAAAATATCTATTCATTCCATACTTATAATTATAGAACTGACCAGCCACCAAGCTGAATACTGATACAAACTAGGGATTACTGCGAAAAGCTGAAAAAAATTCCTCTTTGCGTAAACCTCTGACGAAGTTTAAAGTAAATGCGCCAGCGTTGGGGGAGGAATGCAAGTTAGTCGGGCGTCCAACTCTCCCTCGTCGAATTCTCTGTGCCTACAACACGACCTGCTCGTCGAATGAACGAGGCGGGGTACTGCGAAGAAACCTGGAGTATGGAACTGAAGGAGAGGAAACAACACTAAGGTCGGAAAAAACAATAGAAAGGTGGGGGTGGGGGGGAGGGCAGCCGCCACGCCTGTTCCCAGCGCACCGCGTCAGCACGGGAGCTCCTCCACCCCCAGACCCAGTGCCCCTCTTCCCCATCGTCGTCATTGTTCAAATCGACCCGCTTCATCCACCTCCGGGGGCCGCCGTCACCCCCTCGCCACTATCTATCTCCCGCCCCGTCTCATGCCCCCCCCGGCCATCCATCGTCCCCGCCTTCGCTCTTCCCTCTGTCTGACACCACACCGCACGTAACCCGATGCCTCTCCTCGCACCACCCTCCGAGCTAAACCACCTTGAACCCCACGCAACGAGTCCGCAGACTCGATACCTAAACGCGTTATATTATCCACGGCGAGCCAATTCAATTCGAGAGCTGACGAGGAAAAGATTCCGCCCGTGTCCAGACTAGACACAATTCCGTAGCTTTGTGGATCGGCGTTGGTACACCCTTTCTAATGCTGCAGACCAATTCGATTTGAATGATGAGCCACATTATTTTGGAACAACCAATGATACAAATATCACAAATTACCTTTCTTGCATCCAAACATTATTGATGGGATTACACTTGATTCTCTGCTACTGAAAACAGATTTCTAAGTGACTGACTGCAATCCCCAGGAAATATCAAGGGCAGGTAATAGGCGTATAAAAAACGTGAGCAATGCATTCTATCTGTATTTTTGCGGACCTCCTTTTTTTGCTGAGACGTACCTTATTTTATTCTGAAATGTAAACCAATATTTACCAAAGCCTGGCAACAGGGAAAGAGGAATTATTTATGGCACCGAAACATCAAAAAATGGAAGCAGAATCCGTCGAAATATATAAAATTAATTAAAAAAATTGACAAATGGTCAGGTTGCCTTAATGGAGTTAAAGACCCCACTTCATATGTGAGCATAAAAGACGTAAAGGTTCAAAGACTTTATTACGCACCTGGGAATGACATTAGACAAGAACCTAAACCCAAGGAGCTGTGCAGTGACGAACGGTGAAGAAATGGGGCAGGGAACTATACTTGGACGAGACAACAAGGGTCGAAGGCTATCGAGGACCTAAGTGATTACGTACACTAAAAAATGAATATCGGCTCTTAAACTTACATTTTCTAAAATTATAAGCTACGGATAGTGGGTCTCGTAAAATTTTGTTGGTGGCTCACGCCCTCGCCCTTCTTTAATCTCTTTCATCGTGGAGAGAAATACTAACCCACTGCCCGTTATTTAAAATTTACATGTGTCGGCAACATGTTGAACTTCTGAACCGCAGCTGGACTTATTTTTGCATTACTTATTGATATAATGAACGGTTGGTTAGAAATTTCGAAAGCATACATGTTTATTTCATATTTGAAGCACACATATCCTTGATCGCAGTCAGCCAACAAGAACTGAGGCGGAAAGCAGCAAAATATGCGGGGATTCATTTGCGACACTAAATTTATGGAAGCGTGGCTTTGATACCCTTTGATACCAGCGATGCCAAACCTGATTTAAAAACCAACCAAGAGTGCACAACACTCATAACGTTTTTGGGATAAAAGGTACCAGATCATTGTAAGTCAAATGCATAACTTTACTAACTGACCATTATTAACTATATCAAGAACTTTTTCAGCTATACTCTGCATTGAAATTACAAGCAAAAGCATTTACGATTTCAAGCAGGAGATTGTCATTTCAGTTTTATTTCACCACTCCAAATCTCTCCCACAAGGATGAACTTTCAATGTAAATGACATATTCCCGTATCTTGATGAGCTAAGATAATTCAGTTAAAATATCTCACGGATAGGAAACTGCAGGAATTTTATCAATAAGGTACCGCTTTCAAATTTTGGCAACACGATTTTTTTGATTGAGTGACTCGGAGGGATGTCAAGCATCAGACACTCATGGTGAGGTGGTCCTCTTCTCGCCCACCCATCGAGGAAGAGACGTCTACGGACATCCGACCCCACCCAAACCCACTTCAGGCCCACATGCAGAGGTGCGGCGGGCGGGCCGCGGGCCTTTCCCGCCCGCTCTCTCTTTCCCCCTCCGGCCTCGACGGTGAATGCCCCGGCCCCACACTTTCCCTTTCCCCCGGATTGACTTTGACGGAGGAGGACAAGAGAGGGGGGGGTCGGCACGCCCCGAGGCCAGCGCTGTCCTTCAGGCGCCAATTCGATCGACTCCATTTGACAGGCACGTGTGGAGAGGGGAGGGAGATGTGGGAGTTTGCGCGGGAGGAAAACAAAAGGAGACGTCCGAGCGGAGATAATCGAAAAGGAATCGGCAGATATGGCCGAAGGCGAACCCTTCCGTGTCGGCCAATACCGACCGACACGACACGACGGCTCGGCCTGTTCTGTCCCATTTTCAATAGCAGAGGTGTTATTTCCCATTGGACACTGATTAAATATTGCCTGCAGAAATGAAATGACAAAATTTCCATTTATCGTGACTCGAGGACTGCTATTTCTGAATTATAATTAAATAAAATTAAGGGAAATTTCGTATAAGTTCTGTATTATACCTTATTTCATGAAGAGAAGTGAAGGGAAGTGAAGGCTAAACACTTCACAATTTTTTGGATGAATTTTAAAATGTTTTTCTCATTCCTCAAGATGAATGTTCTCAAAGTTGAGTCTGATGTGATTGAAAAACTTTACACATCCATTTTCTTGTTGAATAATTTTTAAATAATGAATTCCATGATATATTTCGACAACGACATATTTTTTCCTGAATTAAATGTTCGGGCAAAAATCCTTTCGGGTACATTTTTTTATTTTAAGTTGCGATGAATAATTTTATTTATTTCGCTCTACTAGCTCAGATTGAATGATCAATTATTGAAGAGCGGCTACATAAATTCCCTTTACAGATACAGCGATATGTTTAATGAGATATCTATTGGATGCTTCTCTGCTAATTACGAATTTACAAACTCACTTCCACAGGGAATCAAGAAAGTCGCCGAGGTAAAAGTGTTTCTTTTTATCGAGGGATTATAACGAGAGAGTACACATGGTTCCTCTCAATCAGCGGCCAACCGCCTTTCCTCCGAGAAAGTACGAGGTAGGGAGATGGTGCACAGGCAAGTGTGACATTCAATGGACGCCAGGGACCGCGCGGATGTGCCGGTGCAGAGAGCGACTGGTCGTTTATAATGCGGGAAAGGGACAAGTTGGTTGACTAGAGGAAGGAACTAGTTCAGGGAATCTCGTCGCCCTTTGGGTCACCTTTGGGAGAAGAGATGAGGGGAGCAAGTTCCGAAGGCCGGTGGGAGAATATATGTATATGGGATTGGGGGCGGTTGGCGGCGAGGAGAGTGGCGGGTGGGCAAGGGGAGGGCGGAGGGTAGAGCTGGGTTTGAGGGCGCACCTGAAGTTAAACGGGCAAAAGTTCCGACTTCCATCCACAGATTTCCATTGCCCTCCGATAACTATCTCCATCCCCTCCGCGCCCAGCGAAAAGTGGAACCCCCCTCTTTCCACCCTCAGATTCAGTCCCCCCTCCTCTTCCTCCACACCAACGACCTCAGCGCACGGCGGGCCGCACCTCGAGAGCGGCGATCCTCCTCCGCGCCACTCCCCCGACCGCACACATTTAAATTCGCATCAACGAGGGCCAGTCCCGCCCCGCCCGTCCTTCGCCCTCCCGCGCCTCCCCCGAATTCCGCCCCGGGCCGACCGACGGCGTCCCGCCTCCCTCCACGCCCCTCGCCTTCTCTCCCCCGCCCCTTCACCCCTAACTCCCACTCCCCGCACGAACCTTGCCCCTTTTATCGCCGCCGCCTCTTTCTGATTCCCGCGGTATCTTTATGTCCCGATCGCATCCATTTCCAGGGACCTCGCCCCCTCCCCCCTCCCTCCGCCTCTGTCCCCGACGCTGCCTCCCTAACCTCATCCCCTCCCATCCCCCAAAGAGCTCATCCCACCCGCCGTCGATCCTCCCAGCCAATGCCTACGCTCCTAGTTCCCTCTGCACCAATTTTACGATATACCCGATATCATGAAGTATTTGGATTTGCATTTTTCCTCAGGCAAGAGGTGGGGGATAAATAAACTGAGTCTCCACCAAGGCGTTTAAAAATGCTCCATTTTGCCATGGCAACCTCACAGGGCCTTCCTCCAAATTTTGAAACGAACATATCAAACATGCTAACAGTTCCTATACTGGAACGTTGCTCGCTGCAACTAAACAAAAGATATGCCCTGTAAGTGATATTTCATTGATGCAAATGAAGCCATTCAGTCGAGAGTTACTCGCTATGTTAAAAATATTTTAAAGCTTTTTACAAAATTCCTAGGAAGGACTGAATTTTTCATCACAGAGATCATCCTCACCAGCTGAAACATTAGAGAAGGCATTATTATCGACGTGAAATAAAATCATTTTGCACTCCGCTGGAAACATAGCATAGTATCCTATGCAAAAGTGCATAGTATCCTTTCAGCGAGGAAAGTTTTCCACCTCATGTGTCCGATATTTTCACCAGCGGTAATATGTTCTGAAAAGCGATTCGCTCCAAAGGTGAGACGAATTTTTAGGGAAAATAATAATAACCAAACTATATATTTCATTTGATATTTAGTTACTTACTCGTAATTGCAGCTTTTGCAATATATGTTCAGATGAGCTCTGCGGGAAACGCCTAAACAGCGATTCGTGCGTAGCAACCCACAAAGGTGCAAAGTATTAGAGACATGTGTCGAGAAGATTTTTAAGTGGAGGACGCACCGAATTGGAGTGCGGGCGTGCACACCACCAAGCCTTCTTCCTTCAAACTCGCGTCCCCTATGTCACCCGACTCAGACGCCAACACGTTGTCGCCGAATGGCTAAGGTTTGACTCCAGTCTCGGGTGCGCCTTCCCCATTCCCTCTCTAATACGTATCTGTTAGGGCATTTCGAAGCTAAGTTTTGCAATATAGCTACACTACTGCCGTTTGAGAAACTTGCATACCAAATTAAAACTGCTGTACATTTTCTTAGCGCTGTTTCGTAAAATGTGAATCCAACATGAAATTAATTTCAAAATGGTTCCTCGTTTTGACGCCAATATCTTTCTACCTTTGGTGGAGAGGAATGGGTGTGAGCAAATTAAGTCCGCATGGGGAGCAACATGGGATCCAGAGAATATCGAAAATAAATGAATGGTTACATATCTGGTTAATGATGGTGGTAATGCATTTTCAGTTACTAAATTAGAGTTGATAATTTGAATGCGATGAATTGGACTTGATAAAAGATCATCTTAAAAGAAGATAATTATTGCTTTGGAATAAAAAGAATGTCACCTTGCAACACATGTAAGGAAAGTTATTTGTGGGTGTACCTTTAAATATTTTTCCTTTTTCTACAGTCAATTTCAGCTTGATAGCCTCGAAAATAGGACAACTCTTTGTACACTCGTCCGAATGGCTCTAAATATGTAAGGCAAAGGATTCCCCGGGGATGTTTTTCTGTTTTTAAGCACATGTAATCTTCCACAGTGTCTCTAAAATTCCTCCCTCAAATCCAAAATCTTCTTGAACACGTTTCGACTCTTTGATGCATTCTCATTAAATTGACGGTGTCTTCCAAACAAAGCCCGTAATTAGCAATCACAACATTCACAAAAGTGGAAGATTTCCTTCCATTTATTGAACAAGATGTTAAATGATACTATTATCAGTGAATAATCGGTTCCATATTAGATTATGCAGGACATATGCATAGTATGTATCAAAGTACTAATTGAACAATGATCAACTCTCTCGAGCGCATAGAATACAATTAATTTTGATGTTCGTTAACGTGTTTACATAAGGAACTGAGTGGGATATGATTGAGTATAAAACCTCACTCAATAAGACTTCCCCATTTTTTATTAAAGTATTCAACGGCAGACCTTCTTAGTAGATACAGTGAGCAGTTTTTAAAGATTTTTTGAAGGAATATGTGAATGACATCAAATAACATCAGTTTCGACGAGTGCAGCTGTATCATGCTCGCAGAAAGAAATCACTGTTTGGGGGCGCGCGCCGATGACGGAATTAATTAATGCACTAATGGCAGGATTCCAACTCGGATAGAGTAACTTCAATGGTCCATCACACAAAGAGACCATAAAATCGATTTAAATGTAGCAATCATTTCAGGCTCAACGGAGGGGACGGCCAAGCGTACGAAGCGCTGCTGCCCCTGCCGTTCGGCCAGCTTCCTCGGCAGCCATTCCATTCTTTGGATGGGCGCACTTGGCCATCTGTCGAGCTGGACCATGTGCGAGGCTAGAACATCTCCCCAGCACACCTTATTACGCACTATTCACTCGACCATATGTCTTCATCGATCTCCTCTTGTCACGGTCCCCACAGCTCCTGGTCCACGTCCCGCCCGCCCCCTGCCAGCCACACCGACCCCCAACCACTCCCCATCGCCTATCCCGCCCCCGTCGCGACCACTCCACCTACTTCCCATCCTTCCCGCCCCCTTCCCCTCCTCTCGTCCCCCAACTCAACTTTCAGAGAGGGATGAAGTAAAAAAAGGAAAACTTTTCCCGTCAAGGAGGACCGCCGTGTCATCTCAATATCTGGCTCAAGTAGGGGCCCACCCAGGGGCTGATGGGGAAACCCAGAGAAGGATTAAATTCGGATCCGAATTCGAAGAGAGGGCTTTGCCAAACTCTCCTCATCCTCCTCCTGTCTATTCTCACGCGCTTTCCATTCCCGAACCTCTCCAGAACGACCACCACCCTCCATCAACCCTTTCTTCCCTCTCGGGGAGGGAGAGAGAGATAAAAAATAATAAAGAGGCAAAAAATACGGGCCCGCCTTCCCGCGACCTTTCATTCTATCCACCTCCGCCGTCCCCTCCAACATCATTTCCCCTCACCTCACCTCATCCCTTGACCCTCTTTCTTTTTTTCCTCTTAATAAACATACGACCACTGTGACTTGCCCCGCAGGGAATGAGTAAGAATAAAGGGCAGCGCCTTCCCTCGCCCCAAAAACCTATCTCTGCATACATCTCATTATCCTGCACCCTCGCGCTGTGATGGCAAAGCAGCGATCAAATTAGCGGTTTCGGCGCTCTATGTCCAAGGACCTCGGGCGGAAGCTCGGCGGGAGGATGTCCATGGGGTTGCTTCCTCCGACCACGAATGTACATCAGGCGCGTGTTCTTCTTTTTGAGTGGTTTTGCGTGATGAGAGCCGACAGGGTGTTTCTATCATCATAACCTCTGGCGTTATTGAAATCAAAATTACGCTCTGTACCATGGACCATTAACCCGTTTCGTTAAATTGAGACGGTGGTCGAAAATTTTGAATAACACACTGCCAACTCATTTTCAGAAACTGCGTTATTCGAAAAGGAAGAACTGATCTCAATAGAAAGCTTAAATAAGAAAAAAACTTTACCGGGAGAAGAAAAAACACCTGGCTCAAAGAGACTTCGAATTAATTACATGCCCGGTCAAATTTTAGGAATTAACTAGCAAGCGTTCGCGGATTCAATGATTGCTATCATGGTATTCTTCTTTCGTTCGGAAACAGGTTTCACGCAAAACTGAGGTGAGATAGTGTACCCTTAATGCATGTACGTACACTGAGCAAGAGAACCAACTACATTTGGCTGTTAAAAACTCTCCAGCACATTAAGTATACAAGATGAGGGCTTGGTTTTAACTTAGGGTTTGACTTTCTTTCGATCCTCTTCATCAGAATTATTGACTTACGCGCCGGGAAAAGCCAACCTGTGCTTCATTTTGATGGAATTACATGCTGCCTCACCCATATTATATACCATACGGTAAAAAGACTTTCCGGCTACAGAATTCAGCGAATTTGAATTTTGAATGAGACAGAGGGCACGACGTCAATCTGATTAGTAAAGATAGAGCAGACCCAAGGTGAAATAGGCGAAAGGGAGTGAGGAGTAGCGGGAGGGAATTAAAAAGCGGGAGGTTTTCTCATCAACTCATCCGGAGACGGCGGTTCCGTGTGAAAGGGGAACGTTAAGACTCGAGAAGAGGGTTTCTCGAAGAAAGAATTCTCGGAGACTCGGGATTTAACTTTTTGGGCGAGTTGAGAAGAGTTCCAATTAAAAGTGTTTGTCCTCTTTTTTGCCTCCTCGCGAAATCGTTTATTGCTCATTAATATTTCAAGGGGCTCCGTGGGGAGCAGGGAGAAGAGTAAGAAGAGATGATAATGGAGTTTGAAGAGAGCCTCCGCGCGCGATCGCTCCACGATCCCCGCAAGGAGTCTGACCCGGCGAACGCAGTCTCCTCTTATAATATCATCACGGATTTCCTGCTGGAAGTCTAATGAGTAATTTGAAAAGCAAATATTTAATGCGTTTATTTCATCCGCAAACGGTCGACACTAAAAACTTACACCGACAATAAAACTACCGTGATTTTTTTAACAGAATTAATTCGTAACTTGGTAAGTGGGGTCATTTAAATTCTCAATTAATGCAATGTAAATATATCATAAGCTTTCCTCGCTTAAACTCCTAAGGGTCCGTTCTCCTTGCGGGGAACTACATGAGTGATTGAGGGTAAAACTGGAACTGAACGATTACAAGAGAAATGGGATTCGTAGTACATATTGAAATCGGGGATTTTTTCATAGCGTTCATTTAAATCATAATAAGCTCTTATTGTGCTACTCCCGTTAGTTTCTGATCTAATAAAATGCCTTAATTAATTTCTGATCTATAAAACCCCTCCAATATCCGAAATTAAACTTCCAGTATCCCACTAAATTTTAATTATATGAAGGAGACACTGCTCAGGGTAATAATGCAGTATGTAGTCTCCTCGATCCCTTTATTTTCTGTATATTTTCATAAAAATGTAATGCAAATCAGCATATTACAACTTTCTGCCTCGTTCTTTCTTGTATTGATTTCATGGAAGCCTAAATAACATTTTTCGAATACTTAATTTGGACGAGGATGACACGACCAGGAAGTAATGATGCAAAATCAGGACCGGAATGAAAGCTGCTCCAGGGTCATCAGAGTTGGAAGCGGAACATTCAGTATGCCGGAACAAATCCTGTGGATGGGTAAATAAAAACATCGCTCTCTGCGCAAACGATTCGAGGGGAGGGCGGTGCGACCTGCGTTGCCGGTCACGACATCTGAAGAGCGACCGCGCGAACCGGGTCGACTTTACACTCGAGTGTGCAGCAGCCTCCACCAAAAGGTTGACCAGTGAGAAATCACACCGAAGGTACGCCGGGATGCGGTCAGCGCTCAGCATAATCAGATACTCATTGTTTTCCCATTTCTATAAAGAATTTCAGAAGGCGCAATCTCATACAGGCCTGTAAATCATGAATGCATTCAGCGAAAATCATCAAATTAAAAAAATACTTGCTAAATAATCGAATGCAATCAAAACACATGCTATTACCAAAAAAATCTTTTCCTGAACATTCGAGAGAATTTATTTAGAGACGTGACAAAAATACTTGAAAACCATCCGGGATTTTAGTTTTAAAGTAAAGAATTGTTTCCGGCCATGTTTGTTAGGATTTAACGGAGCACTGGCGAGAGCGGATCCTCAAGTGAAGCATGCGAGGGTCCCGTTGGCCACCTGGGAGCACGCGCCACTCCCCTCACACCCCAAATAAAAAAACTTGCGCGCCAGGGAAAGGTGAGACTTGACGCCCGGGCGCCACGCATTTATCGCCCATCGGAGTCCATCGGCCTGCCAGTGCAAACAACTCGCGTGTGTGTGTGTGTGTGTGTGAGTGATAGCAGGAGAGGGAGAGAGAGAGAGAGATAAATAGGGGAGGGAGGGTGCTGGCTACTCGCTGGCCGTCGGGGTGGACCGAGAGTGAAGAGGGGGGGGGAGGTAGGAAGTGTTGGACTGAAAGGGGACGGAAGGGGTGTCGGGCGGCGGAGACCTTCCACTCAAAACGGCAATCCACGCCTCCCTCGCTCTCTCCTAACAAACACCGCACTCCCCCTCCCTAAATCCTAGCTACACCCTCGGGGGATAAAATAAGAAAAAAAGAGGAGCGGACGGGTGACTGGAAAGCAAGGTTTGGTGGGGGCGCTGTTGTCGCACGCCGTCCGCTCCTATTTTCTTTGGTCTTCGGGTTCGACCGAAATGGCGCTGCTGTAGTAGCGGACGAGTGATACAAACGACTTCGCACCCTTTCCACCTCCCTCCCATTTCTCCCGCTCCCTCTCTCTTTCCATCCAAGCCGTCCGTCCAGCCAATGAGAATTCAGTAAATGGCTTGTGGGGAGGGGGGGAGGGGACGGAGGACAATAAGAGGGAGGGGAAAGGGTTGAATCAAGTAGGCGCGCAGAGTTGCCAACCACTTCCGTTTTGTGTGCGCGTCTCCCATCCCTCCCCGAGAAAACTTTGCGAGGCAATGTTTGGTGCACTGAAATTGAATTGTTCGCGATTTGATTTTCGGTAACGAAGCAGTCTGCAGCGCTGCTGCATAGGCAATCGGATTATTATTCCGCGTCATGTATCGTGGTGGCAACTTGGTGAAATATTTAGCATGACATCTGCCTGAGCGTTAGAGGTACTTGTCTTGACTTGAAAGTCTTTTGGTGCTGTTTAACAGTGAGTGGGAAGGGTTTGACTAAGGTTAAATCCACCGCCCAAGTATTTTGTTTATACTCAACGTTTTTCGCATTTCCCGGTCACCTTTCAACTGACACGCTTCTCCACCACGCGAAAGATGGGGGTCATTATTTATTCACTCCCAAAGTTTCACAGAGAGAATGCAATGTTCAAACAAACCTAAATTGCATTGCTAAGAATTTTTAAAAAATTGACTGCAACGATAACTGCGTCCCTGTCCGTCACGGTATTTGTCAGGGTCACCCTTCTACATACATAATACACACCCTTAAGCTAACGTAGAATATTTACAGAAATGAGCTCTGTCAATGACATCGTCATGATAAAGAAAATATTCAACACTTAAGGGTTTCTCTCCATTTCGGAGACTTTAGTGTATCACTGGGGCAACAGTTTTCGTTTTCAGGAGAAGCTGCGAAAAGGGATGATACGAGTATTTCTGCATGCATGTCTGGTTGGCCTAACACTCGATGTCCTTGCGACTGCTTGCGGAGTATTCTGTAAATGTAGATGGAGGTGATAACGTCGAAAAGTAGAGTACTCCATTTGAATATGCATATTAATTTATTATGTACGATTATTAGGTAATTTTATTACGAAAAAACGGTTGCCTCCGGTGGATAGCGGATTTGTCGGCGAGGACTAGAAAATAGCTTTGGCAACATCAAACAGGAATCACAATATGAGAGAGATTGAACTTCATAGAATTCGGCTGTAGGATGCATTTATTGATACAATAGAATCTCCTAGTATACAAAAGTCAAAAAGGGAGAGATTAATACGAAGTGATCGTCTCTTGAATTTTCAGACACTGAGCTCAAAACAAATTGTTCATGAAATTCTATAACATTGCGGTGAGTATCTACTCCAAAAAATAACTCAAAATAACGGTGCTAGGGATTTCCAGTAAACTGTAGCCATTTTAAAGAAAAATTCCTTGCATTAGGGATGTGAAATTAAAAAAATATACTTAAAATAAATTTCAGAATCAACAAATGAAAAAAACAAAAGGATATGGCGCCACTTTATTTATAAAAGTACGAACCATGGAGCGTGGAGGGAGCGAGAGAGAGAGAGAGTGGACAGGTCGCTTTAGTGAACTAGTCGATCGTCTTGAAGTAGTGAATTGGAAACTTAAAGTGAATTACATCGTTCATTTGACTATATCCATAGCGCTATAAGTATTCCTTTAGAATTCTTTTCATTAGATACATCGATGAAGACGGGGTAAGAAAACGATCCAATAGTTAATATTTACTTTGAAGATTTACGTAGGAGTGATTCAAATAGTGACCTGAGCCATTGCAAAATTATAGCCAGAGGAAGGAGAAGCAAAGGTGAGTTAACCTTCCCCCACACAAAAAAAATCAACTGGGGTTCCGAACTGTTGGGCCTTTTATCTCCCTCTCTCAACCTTCTCCCCCACACCAAACCTCTCGCAGCCACAATGACGAGCGGACGGACGTCACTGCACAAAACAAAACCTTTCGACAGCGTTGCATAATGCATCGCAAGTCGATAGCTCTCTCTCTCTTTACTCTCTCCCCACCCTCCGCCTGTCCATCCGTTTAAAGCCGTGCTCCCCTCCCAGGGTACCTCCCCTCCTCTAGCCCTTTTCCTCTCGCTGCCCTCGTTATTTGCCTTGGCCCGCGTCCATACGCACTCGACGCTCTACGTACAACCGAGCCGTGGACTGGAACAGAAGTAATAAAATTTGTAAAAAAAGCGAGATATGGAGGATGAGGAATGGAGAAGGGAGAAGCCGCACCGTAGTCCAGTGACGTAGATGGAATCCGGGGAGATGGGGTGTGGGGAAGGGGAGAAGATGAAGGGGGGTGAGGTAAGCGAAACACGCGGAGGGTGGGCCGAGGACAAGGCGGGAATTGGCGCGGCGGCGGAGAGAGAGGGAGGAAGAGAGGAAAAGAGAGAGTAGGGGCGGGGAAGGACGGAAGGCGGAGGGCGTGTCGGCACGGTGAAATAAAGCGGGCGTTGGAAAACCGCGATAAAAAACGGCGGGGGGGGGCGAGTGGGGCATGGGGAGTGGCGAGCCCTTTGCTGGGGCTCCATACATAAGTGACACGGACGATTTGGAAAGCGGCGCTCCGGGGAAAGGTTTGCGAGGCGGTTATGACGCGCTCTGGGGTTAGCGCATCCAACCCCCCCCCCGCACACACACACACACAGAGCCAACCCCACCCACCCACTCCCGCGAAATCGCAACTCTTTTCAAACTAACACGCCGCATGACATGCCAAAGGCCGCAATGACACTCGCGCCCTCTCCTAACCCTAATATTCGGTAGCAATGTGGCATCACTAAAAATATTGCTCATTCCTGCGGTCGCTAATGTTATTTACATTCGCTGCGACTAGAAATTGGCGAATCCAAATTAATTTCGACTCAGGAAACAGCAACAATTTACTGCAGAGCGTGTGCGGTTTCAATAAATATATCCACTTTCGTATATGTCCATCCCACAGGACTAGACTGATGCGCAATAGGAAATAGACTGAAAAATTGAATGTGTAGTCCACAGTGGCACATGCTGAGGGCACGTATTCCAAATCTGAACAAATATAATGATACCGAAGTTTTCATACATTTACGAATGTAAGGTATTAAATACGTATTTGATGTTTGAATACCTAAGAGGGGAAGGGAAGGACCTATTAGAAGGGATGAATTGTAGCAGAAGCTTGGGGTGAATCAAATGAAGCCGGTAAGAGATGACTTCAGCGTCAAGATCACTAAAGGTATTCCTAGGGTAGCTTGGAGATGCTACAATTTTAAATCCTGGTATTTATAGTCTAAGATGTGTGAACGAAAAATTTAATCCTTTATTTTGACAGCGTTTAGGTTTCAGTAGTATCCAAGCGGAAAAAATCATTACAGTGGGTAGTATTACGGTGTAAACATTGCCAAGTTAGCCGGTGAAATGAGGAATAGAGGTGTGTTTGCAAAAATATAATGTCTCGATAATAAGACGGACAAATGTGGTAGGAGCTCTTAATTTAATAATCAAAAAAGAGCGCGAAGTAAAATTGGTGTAAGAGGCAGGATGATGGCCGAGGATTGGAAACATCCTACCCAAGCACTGTCATTGCCAATGTACGATACACACACGGTTGATCTGGGTGGGAAAATGGCAAATGGAATATCAAAGGAGTCAAAGACTTTGGAAGGAGGGATGATTAGTGGTTGAGGTTAGACACTGACAAAGCTTTGCTACACTTCTTAGACTTATCCTGCTCTTGACAAACACCTCACACTACACGTGTCATTAGGCCTGTTTTTCAATTCCGCATACTTTCTACCCCAAATAAGTGAAGTACATCTACCATTTTCTTCCTCCTGTCTCGTCTGCCTAACGTTCACTCACCCACCAAAAACTCTCCCTCCTCCTCTATTATCCTAGTGATTTCCTTATTCTATAGTTACACATATATTTTAGTTATATATATATATATATATATATATATATATATGTAAATAAAACATATGTGAAAGTCTCACGGATATCAATAGTAATAATAGTATTAAAGGAGGTCCTTCCTTGAGAAAGGTAGGTTGACCACCGAAAGTTCTAAAACGTGTTTCTTTTCTTTTTTGTGTGTTTCTGTTCACGAAGATGTGTAACACTTTTCACTAATCAACTTTCCTTGGTGACCTTTTAATAAAAGAACATGCAGTAATAAAATCTGCCAAACCGGAAAAGATCCATTATAATTAAAAATAGATACTGCGACTAGTTCAACGTATACACTTGCATTTAAGAAAAAACAAGTTCTTTTAACTTATAAAAAACAAAATTTTGTATTTCTGAATAAAGAATGTTAAGGTTGAAAAATAATAGAAAGACTTTTTACTTCATCAATCATGAACAAAAATATATTACCTATTGATGCTGAACATTCAGTTCTTTATAATATATCCGCCTCAGTATCCAGTGCAGTTAACGGTTGTTACCTACGATCTTTACATGCCCAAAAAATTAGACATATCGTTTATCAAATATTAGCTATATATTTTGTCATAATTTCCTTTTCATAAAGTAATAACAAATTTATACATTAAGCATTAAAATATTATATTTTTTAATTTAAATTCATAAGCATGTTTTTCAAAGTAATTGTTACCATTATGAAGATGTAAAATAACCTCTCGAAAAATAAACTACTTTTGCAGTTATGGCACAATATTACTTCGAGCACAACCTTGTTATATCATAGTGACACCGAAAGAAAAATACAAATCGAAGCCAACGAATGAGGGCTAAACCACGGGGTTTTGAATTGCTAATACAAAAGATTGGCACTTGGAAAAATCAAACCAGTGAAACGCATGTAGCGGGCTACAGACGCTTTTTTCACCAGAAAATCACATTCCTTAATCGCGTAGCGGATTTAAATTCGCAATCCGGGGCCTCTTTGAGCGGAGAAAAGACGAACTCAGAAAATCCAATAATAAAGCAATCCGACAACGTCCCTACGAATGTCCCCACCTCCGAATTATATTTCCTCTAAATCTCTCGCAATTCAAAACACGCAATCAACCCCATTTGACAATCTCCGAAACAAGCCTCATTCAGCAGCCCACGCCAGCTACTACGACGGATAACTCTCTTTCCTTACCTCCTTCCCCCCCTCCACCTCGCCCCTTTCACTCCTCGCCCCACCCCACACCCTCCCCCCCTTCTCCTCACGGCTACGGAAAAAAAACAAACAAATTCCAAAGCGCCAAAAACTTTCATAACCATCCCCCTCCCCCCTTTGGACCATTTACCCGGAAACCGACCCTTCCCTCTTTCACAGCTCCACCCAACCCCTGTACACCCTCAGAACCCCCTTCCACGCCCCCCTCATCCTTTAAACTCGCCCTTTTCCTTCTTCTGACTTCCTCGCCTCCTCACTCCCATAGCCCCCTTCATGCCCTAATCAGAACCCTTCCCCTACCCTGCCCAAAACTTCAAATCCCTATTCCGGCAATTTCCGAGTACAATCGACTCGGCTGATTAATTCCCGGTAACGCATTTGCTTTTGGTCTTGGCTCCCTCGCCAACTTCGCTTCGGCCAACTCCCGCCCTGCGCCCAACTATATATCTCGACGCCTTCTTCCACAAGCACCAATTTTCCACGCACATTTATCTCCCAATCTTGGAAATTTCGTCTGGCCGTGTACTAGATATATTTTCTTGAAAAATTTTCATGCATCGATTTTATGGAATTCTCTCATGCGTTAAGTTTTGTGCCGAAACTTTAGGTTGTTCCGACGAACGTTCTTCGCCTCCGCTAAATGTAAACCCTGGGTAAGTCGTGGACATTACTAGAAAGGAGGTGCTCATAATCTATGCCACGCCACGCTTTTATAATACCTTATTAGCATTGACTTCTGTTTCTGATGAATAGACTCTGGGTTGATTTTTGTGGAATTAACAACGTAATTCATTACCCTAGCGTTTTGTACCCTAGCGCATTTATGAAGTAAATGCTGAATATACTAGTTCAAAACTGTGGTATAATGCACCTTTAATTTGCATAAATACGAAATATTTTTATTGTTACACCATAAACAATATATAGGAAATGAAATATTTATGTCTACATTGTATTTACAGAAATATATAAGTGCAAAAGCCCTGGAATTTTGAATACAGTCAAATATATTAGTAAAAAATGGATCAAATAGGTGCGTCTTGACAGGGTTACGTGAGCTCGTAAAGACGTGACTTCGTAAGTAGAGTCCACTTACGTTTCGTTCCATTTGGGAAAGTCATAATGTGTCCCTAAATAACCTGAATTATCGATTGTTTAAGTATTTTGCTTGGATGATATTACCCTTGCAATGGTCTTTTAAGTTGTTTTTATATATGGTCATTGATATGAGATATTCAAGAAAGTAATTTGCAAATAAATTACAAATATAGTTGTGGTGATCAATTCCTTTACGATAGTTTCTACGCTGAGGAGGTCGTCTTCAATACCAACAAATCATTAAAACAACTGATGTCAATTTAATCTATGAGAGAACATCACAATAAGAGAAATAAATTGTTTATCGTAGATATAATTAAAATCTAAGCAAAAAACTAGAGAAATTAGCAGTGTTTCAATGCTTGGAAGATCTGAAGGGTTGTTCGCATAGTAGACGTAGATGGTGTAGATGAACTGGCAACTTCAATTTTCTGGTTATAAATTTGCTAATCTTATTGATTCTTCACTTACTTCTAAAATTTATATTCAAAGATTTGATTTTTTTTTTCTTCTTAGTTTGCATTTGATTTTTCGTGGCGCTAAAAGTAACTTTTCGAAGCGAAAATACATTTAAAAACTATGTGAGGGTGAATAACGGAAGCAATGAGTTTTGCACAAAATTCACAGCTGAGGTCTTAATCTAGGTTCACGAAATCCTAAATATTTGCACGTAATTTAAGCCTCACAAACAATATAATGGCACATTGTGCTTCCTCTAATTGATCGGTGGTATTTATCTGAATTCAATTCAAATTGTGGTATCTAGAGACTTAAATATTAGATGAGAAAGAAATTTATCCAAAGAACCTATCTAAGTGCATGCAGAAATATTCGTATCCATTATGAAAAAAGCTACCAAATACAGGTGATTTTCATTTTCAATGTCTATTTATACTATTATGTGTCTAACTATATAGCCCATTTACCAATTTTTATTTATGTGCCTTTTAATGCAAATGCCATCCGTAAATAAACATTAAAAATGCCAAGGACTACTCTCTTTTCACGAAAACGGACGCATTTACTCCTTCTAGTTGTTCTCTATCTCTCTCTCTATGCTTGCATTTCCTAACGACTTCCTAACGCTTAATATCAAAATGGTCTCAATTTGAAGCAGTTTCAATTCATTCTCCAGTATGACAGGTAAGCGGGTATGTCTTAAAACATATGAATTCTCCCTTTACTTGTTTTTCCCTTTAGGAACAAATCCTATTTTGGAGATATGACCTTGTTCGAGCTACATTTAAGGATGGCACAACGAATACTTTTCTTAGTAACATAATTAACATAAGACTAGACTGGAAATTAAATGTATTTCAATTCCTCTCCTACGCTTCGGGAACATAATAAGGTACATAATAAAGTATGAGATTGATTGCTAACGGATGAAATTCGCGACGATGAGGCAAAGTGTACCAATCAAGCTACTTAATAAGATTTGTTGACTTGCGATAAAGGTATAGATGACGATGAGTCCAAAATGACAATGTAGAGCACTTTACCCAAATTATTTTCTAATTTGATTGGGTGTAAAACTGTTTTAAAGGTAGAACGAAAGTGTAGCTTGGATGACGTAAACGTTCGTTACAGGTGCAAAAAACTATGATATTATTTATTTGTTTAACGCTGTCTCAAAATAAGATTGCCTTTGAATTTGATTTTAAAACCAGTAAGCAAGGAAACTAACAAACACAAACTCTATGAGAGAAATATCCATCCTGAAGCTTGCATTCGAGCAAATAAACGTTGGATTACCGACAGGCAAGAGCGTTAGCCTTGAAGCAATCTAAGATGGCGGATCCCAAAGGTTAAAAACTGAAATATTAATTTAGAGCTAATTTTGATCCAATTTCATCATAACTACTTTAGCAACAAAACATGTTTCCATTGAATTGAAAATGATATCACTTAGGTATTGTATATTTAATATCCCCCTAAAGAGATGTAAATACATCACGGACCACGACGGCATTTAACTAATGTAGTGCTTCTGTTTTCTGTAAATATCTCTAAAACATATTAATTCTTGTATTTCAACTGATACGATTAATTGAAACCCCGAGGTAGTAAGTTAATAACATACAATTCCAAAAAACATCCGAGCATTTAACCACCCTCTAATCGCAACTTGATCGGAAGTACATAGGTATTAACATGCTTTTTGAAAAAATTAACATAATAGCGAAACGTGAATGTTACCTGAATCAATTATGCGTATATAAAACAGCCTAATATCTAGAAGACAATCTGAAATAACGCATCATTTGCCCCACCTCCTTTCTCTCCTCCGCTTATCAATGCGCTACGACATTTTTTCACACTTATTTTCTTCACTTTGCAAAAATTCAAATCGAAGGAGACAGCCGATCGACATTTGTGCGACGCTCAAACACCGAGTGACGGATGGATGCCGAAGAAGCCGACAAATGAAGTCGCCTGTCGTGAGAGGCAAGAGGGCGGCGGAAGGAATGGGGCAGCCAGCGAGCGCCACGGCGTCTCTAAGGGCACCCGACCTCCCGCATCCTATCTCGTAAGCTTTATTTCGTGTTTACCGAAAAGTCCGGCTTTCGACATGTATATAAGGTGACGGAGATATAAACGTCAGGTTAAAACCACCTTATCAGTGGCTCAATTCTCTCAGAGCGGAGAGAGACGCTATAAAGGGAGTGGATGGAGGGAACGGATGCCCCTTAGGTTGGCGAGCGCGAAGGGGGGGGGTGGGGATCTTAAATCCGCTCAACCACCACCAGCACTCCATCCCTGGGGTCCCACTACAGCTCCCGTCAAGGCGAGCGGGGGAGGGAGGGGCGAAGAAGGAGAGGCGTGCGGGAGGCGGAGACGCACCCACGGGCCCAATAGGCGCCCGAACACCTCCACTGCACGAGTCGTTTCCTCCTCCAAAGTTCTCTCCTCTCTCTCTCTCAAGCGCCTCTGTGCCCCCTCCCAACCCCCCCTCCGACCCTCATTCCACACCATTTTGGTCGTCCTCGCCCACTTCGGATTCGAGTATTTATTGCGAGCAGAGATCGATAACCATCCGAGAACCAATCACTAACCCACTCTCGCAAACTCTTAGCTCCTCTTTTCCACCATCCCTTTCTCTCCCTCTCCTCGCATCCTCCCCCGCATTCCACCCGCCCACTCTTTCTCCCTTCTCTATCTCTCTTCCTCCATTCTCCCCATTCAGTCTCTCTCTCCTCCCGGTTCCTCTACTCACACATACTCCCTCCGCAAAACCCGTTCTGCTCGGCGCCGAGGGCTTTTCCTCCCGTCGCAAAAAGTAGGTATCCGTTTCCGAGATGAAATTTCGAACGCTTCCTTTACTCCCATTAAGCTAAATTAGTTTCTCTTTTGCGTGTTCGTGATTCCTCCCACATCGCCCGTCGCTCTCCCACCCCGAATATTTTCGCTCCCTTCACCGACCTCTCCTCTATTTCCGGGTGCGGTTTTTCAGCGGAGTCTCGGACGCACTGCCCCAGCGTTGCATGGCTACCGCTCGACAGGAATTCATTCCCATTCTCCACTTTACCGAGCGAGACTCCTTCGGAAGAGACAGTGAGTGGCTGCCGACGGGTGACTCTCCGCTGGGATTTTTTTAACGTATTTCTGGAGAATAATCACTGGTGAGCGATGGATTCAATTGGATCAGATGCGATGGTTCTGTCCGGAGTGAAGTCTCTCGAAATCCGTGTTCTCGTTAAAATCTTTAAACTTGCTTCTTTTTCCTTCAACCAAAGATTGAAGACTTATAAACCCACTATTTCAGGCACATGTCTCGGGTAAAAGCGGTGATAAATAATTTGAATGATACGTATATCATTTCTAGCAATACAATCGGATCTACGATTTCTTTTTCTAGACCTCCATTGACGTCTACCTAATGTCACTCGTGAGAAAACACAAGTAAATTTACCAACGGTGATTCTTGAGCGTATCACGGAGATGCAAGAAATCAACAAAACTTCTTCTCAAGTGAAATAAAAGCCTCAGTTAATTAGGCCACGAATTATCGACGACGATCAGCGAGAGACTCTTTTACATTTTCATATTATGAACCATAGTAGTTTCGATGTCAACCTTGACGAAACCGTATTCCGGCTAGTCTACCAACAATCTCTCAGCCCTTCTCCCTCGAATCCAGCCCCTCCCTCCCTTCTCCATCTAGCCCTCATCATACCTCCTCACCTTTTAACCCTCCCCCCGAGGCAGGCCCTTGTCTCTTCCCTTTGTTTCTTCTCCCCCTTTCATCTCTCTGCCTTCGTCCTTACTCCCACACTAGACTTTCCTTCAGCCCTTTTACGGTTCTCTAACTAATTTCTCCCTAGGCCTCTCCAAGGGCCTCGAGGGGCCCTTGGTGCCCGTGAGGCGCTGCCTTCTCGAGGGTCCCTTCAAAACGCCCGGCCATTCATTGTCCTCCGCCTCATATTTCGCTAGCAGACATTAGGCGCACTTCCTTTGAGCCCATGTAACATGCAGAGCGCTTGAGCCCAGACTCTTTTCCGGTGCTTTGCCATTTAACGGCTTAGGAACCAGAGGGATTAGCAGCATCGCGATTCGACGATTGAATTAATTGCCCGTTAGTTATGCGTCCGGAATCGGAAAATCATGTTTTTCCATGGAAATCCGTAAAGCACAATATCCAAGGTTTCATCGATTTCTCAATTCTATGAGGTCACGGTACCCTTAACTTAAATGATTCCTAGGACACATATATTATATCATGCATGTTTTAATATTATGTAATAAGCGAAAGACAAACTCGCTACGTAAATCGATACTTAAATCAAGGGATCAAGTAAGGATATTGAAAAACATAAGCAACGAAGAAGGTATAAATTATTCGAATTAGGTATTACTCGATAAGTTCGATTAAACAACTCTTTGGATATAGCAAGGAACTGTAAAGTTGCAAAAGAATAATTAAATTCCCCCTGGGGCATGAACAACTCTTGAGTGATTTGTCAGATTATTCAGGTGTTTTTTTGCATTACATCTATTATACATACGTAGAGCGAGGCAAACGCTCTACTTCACCTAGGGCGAGATATTAAAAGCTTAACATCTCCTCCGAAAGAACAAAAAAATGAATAATAGCTTCGTTGAGGGGCCAGTAGGCGTTAAGACATTTTGACTCGTGTTTTTTAGATTTTCTCCTTCTTCTTACTTCAAGTCCCCTAGAATATTTCACAAGGGCAAATTACATCCAAATCGACTCCATCAAGGAGGATTTTGCGAGTCCATCTCGCGGAAATCGCCGCAGTTATTTATATCCTAACATTGACATAATGCCAATCGTAATGCAGCAGTGTTGTCAAATTCCAGAGAGTGGATAAGCGAACGAATATATCTGCTTGGCAACGCAGCCAGCCTCCCTTATCAATTCGAGCGCATCCTTAAGACCAGCGATCATACTATCCCACGTCCACAGTAATTTTCGTCTTTCTCCGCTTAATTCCACCTCACCCGCTCCCCCCTCAAAGCCCCACTTAATTCGACTCTCCCCATTCCAAAAGGGAATGCCCTTCCTCTAATTATCAGCCAACCTCTTCCGTCCTTTCCTTCTCACTCTCTCCGTCCTCAATCCCTCCGATCCCTTTATTGCCGCTTCTCGAGAGCTATTTCATTTCCTCCTCTGTCGCCGAGCGCGCCTTCCAATCTTTCTCGACTTTCCCCCAACCTTCCACGTCCTTCGGATACGATTCGTTCTTCTCTCAATATCCCCTATATCACCTGATTACGAATACGGGAATTCCTTTTATTTTTTTAATTTTGAAACTGTGTAAAAGCTACAGACCTTCATCGAACATGTTAATTACCGAAACGTTTCTTAATTTTCGACAAGAAACAGGTATTGCTGGCGATGCCTCATCTCATAAAATATAATTACACTTGCGGGCACTTCTTTTATTAGAAATCCAAACAAAGAGTGGGCAGTTCTCAAGATCAGAATATGAAATTTAAATCCGACGATCTTTTTGATCATCTGTGCTAACCTACACTTGTAGGCGTCGAGCGTTTAACATTTCTGAATGGGTCATATATTTAACAACGGAGCTCACGTCAGATTTAGGCACAATTCATTGCCATTGATACTATAGCTGCCGGAAAAAATACTGGCGCGTCGGACATGCACCGAGGCTGAAATTCGCGCAGAGATAATGGGGAAATCAAATCTTTGGAGTTGACCCTCAAAACACGATTTGTGTTTCCCGCATCAAATGTGCGATATCGAGATTTCCAGGAGAACGCCATCTTTACGGCTCCTCCGGGAACGTTGAGTACAGTCAGTGTATAACGCGTTTTTGTGGCCGAGATCTGCGCATAGGTCCCTCGATGGCACAACGTGCTCCGGGCCCGGGTCGGATCACAAATCATTCACAGTTGGCTCTAACCAGACCGTATCGGGAGGACCATCGAATCAATCAAAAGGTTATGCGTGCCAATTATAATCAACAATTCACTTTCTCTCTCTCTCTCTCTACACCTCAGTGGCGGATGCATGCACACACATTGCATAGGCTACGGCGGGATATTAGCAAGGACTAACCGTATCAAACAGCGATGATGGATTACAAAAAGGCGCGGAGGAACGCGGAAACGATAGACCGGCTGCAGAAGGGAAATACGAGGATGGAGAGGAAGAGACTGTTCGGCAGGGGGCGGTGTCGCCATCGAAGGTGAATGTTGGGGGAACGGGGAATAATATTTATGAGCGGAACGGCGGTGATCGCGGGGGGCGTGAGGGAAGGGGGTGACGGGGGTGGGAGGAGGAGAGAGGCGGTGGAAAATTTGACGCCAATAGCGATTGCCTGCTTCCGCAATCGCCGCGGGCGGCGGAGAGAAATAAACCCGGCCGTATGCAAGGAAGCGAATGAGAAGGGGTTTTTGGGGCGGGAGGGAGAGGGGCGGCGGGGAGGGCCAAGAGAAGGTGGGGGGGAAGGGTCTATCACCGCTCAGAATTTGATAGGCGCGCTGTGATGAGCGGGTCGTAAGGAGATCCCGATGGCCTGCGGGGACTCATGTCGCCAAAGTCGAGGCAAATGAATAGGACTCAGATGGATTTTTGTCCTTCCAAGGGTTATTCCAATAGAACCCTTAAAAGATAAGAATAATAGCACATTCCTGTTGATTTACGGAGTCTACAAGTTATGGCAAAATAAAATAATATTTTTTGACGAAGGCAAGTTATCAAGAAAATACTTTTCCAGGTGGTTCATCAGGAATAAACAAAGTATCCTTTATATCCTACATAATACGCAGGGAATTGTGAATGTTACACAAAATAACAGTTTGAGCAAATAAATGAAACCATAATGGATTTTCGGACCACCTTAGAATACCGATATATAGAATACCGATTACATTATAATCTCTGCAGGGTAAGATTTAGACTTTCGAGTAGTGAATACTTGGTACATAATCGCACTCTATTATCGATTTTAAGGTAAGAGTTACTACGCTTCAGAATTTGCTTTCCAAGTTCTTATAAGACGGCTCCAATTTCATATGATATGTTCAACACCATATACACACGAGATATATCTGGGGAAGTCATCGGCTTGAATTCAAACCTATTGAAAAATCCAGTCACTGCCTTTCGCATTAAGTTTCTATGAATTTCAATGTAAGTGCGAACCCACTCCCTTTGCATTTTGTAATATTACTGCGTACTAATTGCGTCTTGAATTAAGTCACGACTGGAAGGGATCCGCAAAAATTCAAAGTGAGAGTTGGAAGGCTTAAAAGAGCCATACATCGCCGCGAGAGAAGGATTTGAGTGATTCCGCGTAAGGCAGTTTGTTTTCCCGAAGTTTCCTTGCTGATGTCTTTCAAGGGAATATTTTTAGGGAAGTTTGTTTACATATAAGAATGTTTCAAGGCTTGAAAGGTCTGGTTCCACTTTTATACTGAAGAGAAAGCATTACATATTAATTACAGCCATGTGCTACAACTTCAACTACTCACAAGTCACTCGACTTAACCCAAAGAAGAATAAATACTTGTGTTTTTCCATGTCAACACGCGATAATAATAGCAATCTCCATAATTGGTAATTATTCAGGTCGCGTTGATCAATTGATTCAGAATTATACATTTAACATTCACGGGCAAGTGGGTTTGGTACGTCAATTTACGATTAAAGAACAAGTTTTTCAAGTCTTAAATATCTTCTTCCTCTCCTTTAGTCTCAGTTGATACGGTGCAACTGAAAATACGGACCCGAAAAGTATCTTTGCAAAATCTAAAGTTTTGAATTCTACCATTTAGTACATTTTTTCAGAGTATCCCAACATCAAGACGTCTTTCTTTTTCGACTGCTTGGAGCTACCACCTCAAATCCTCCGCTCTTGCCGACAAATCCCAATTTTCACTCTTATGAGAACTGAAAATGAACTGGGAGGAGCTCTCAGAAATATTAGACAAACCAAATTACATTGGGCGGAAGGACCATTAGTTCAAAATAAAACATAGAGGGCACAAAACAAACATTAAAAAAAAACTCCTTCCTCAATCGTGGAATAAAAGAATGGAATGAGTTACCTGAGGATATCTTTAAGTCCTTACCTTATTCATTAAATAAATTTAAAACGAGGTGTATACTCTCCTTAAAATAATTTTCCGTAACGTGTGAGTGAGAAATGTACGTGATAAAACCGTATGTACTTGTGCTATGAATAATGTGTTAACGGGACGCGATTTTGAACGGTATATGAAATTGAAGATACGTGATTACGGACGAAGTGTGGCGATGGACGGTGCGTAGTATGTACTCATGTGGTGTACACCTAATCCTTGTCTGATGGTAAAGGAGAGGTCGGTAATCTTAAAAGTGTCATTGAATATACGAGCATTTTGTCTCATATCTGTTCTTCTTGTGTGTGTATGTATGTGCATTGTAAGAGTGACCAGTGATCACACTGGACCGTTGCCACCAGGAAAATTGCCTAATTGCAACGAAGTTTATGTAAAATTGTGGCTTTGATGTAATATTCATTAAACGGAAGTCAAACCGTCTTAAACTATATTACTTACTAAAACCCGTAAGAAATCTGTTTATAAACATAAAAAATCGTTACAATGCTGAATTTAGTGATGTGCTAAGCTTACAATTGCTACCTGTTCTCAGACCAATTTTTAAGAAATATAGTTCGCGACTGAAGAATATATTCACGGTTAAACTCTTACGGTTTCTTGTCAGAAACTCTCGTTCCTATTCTGTTTGTATTTTCAACAGCACAAATTATGAAAGTCAAATGAAAAAGTTTCTATTGTACTTCAAGTTCTTTGAGGATTAGAACATGAAATCACTGTGTTACAATGAGTAGATTCTGTGCGTGAGCCGGACTTTCCTAATGCACAAGCAAGCTTATTGATGGCGATCTGTTAAATTCAAACATCGTCACATCATGTCGCCCAAAGTTTAAGTAAAAATGCAATCTATCCATTTTATTTCATCTCCTAAGTCCCTTTGAGCATTCTGGGTTCAATAGGGATTCAATTGCAATGCGTGTTCCCAGATTTAAGACACTCATTAAAGATAAAAAGGGTTGACTCTAATTTTGTATTATCATTTGTAGAGGTTTTTCTTTTCGGTTTTTGGTTCAACATTACGTAGTTGTAAGACTAAAACACGTTGGAGCCAAATTCAGGGACTCCTGGGAATTTTATGATAAATTGAAGCGCTAAGTAAGCGTTTGTTTACGTTAGCAATATGATAATGGAAAACTTTGGAGAATTGAATTGGAACCTAACCATCAGATTGAAACAATTTTCTAGATTTTTAATACTGAAAAATTTTATAATAAAATTATACGATTTTTTGTAATGAATTCTAAAATAACGCCTCTATTTCAAGTGATTGAGAGTCACTGTTAACTGAAATATCAATTATTCTTATTTTTTTCGGTGTACGGCAACGCTAATCCTTTCTTTTCTCACCAGTGGAACACATGATCCGTTCCGCGGTCTGTTGACTTTCATTAGAATCTGCGCATTTGATGCTAACTTAGGCAGACGTTTGAATGGAAAATGGGACAGAGAAGCTAGGGAAGGCGAGGAGAGATGCGGGCCGCAGGGGGATGAACATCAATCAGTGACCGACGCTAAAATCCTCGAGAGTAAGCAAAAAAGAATTCATTACCACGAAGGTGCAAAAGGGGAGATGGGACACCGAAGTCCCGATTGAAACCCCAAATCCCGTTCCCTCCCGTACTAGGACATTGAGACGATTTTAACGAGCAGGAGGAAGGTGGGCGGGGCAGAGCCCCGGATAAAGGAGGGGGAGAGGGAAAGAGAGACGAAGGGAAAGGAGCAAGACGAAGGGAAGTGAGGAAAGGAAGCAATACCTGAGCGGCGAAGAAGAAGACGGGGAAATAAGGCTCGGAAGGAAGGAGAGAGAGAGAGGGAATTCAAGTGAGAGGGAGGGAGAGAAGGAGAGAGGAGATTTTAACGGGTTGGAGGTCTCGTACGATTGGAAATCAATTACAAGGGAAAGATACTGTTTCGAGGAGAGGGGCGCGTGAGGCGAGTTTGGTTGAGATATTGGGTAAGTAATGATTTGGGGCAGAAACGAGTGCGGCGGGAGGGCGTGCTGCACGGCGGGGTGCAGACGAACCCGAGTAAGGGGGAGGGGAGCAGAGATAAGCACGTGGGGAGAGATGGAAGCGTGCCGAGGGAATGGGATGGAAGTCACGAGGAAAATGTAAAGAGGATCAAGATGACGTTCGCCATAAATTAAAGCCACGAAGCCAGGCTCTACGCGGAACGTGGAAAGGCTAAAACAATCCATGTGATGAGAATCGAGGAGCGAGTGATAGGATTCGATCCCCTGGAAATCCCTTTCCTCCAGTTGGCCGTCCTGGAGGCAGAGATGTTCGGGGCGTGATCATCTGGAGGAAGGGTGCGTTCACCTCCGATATATTTACGAATTCAGGTTAAGTTTACAATACTATGACTACTTTCAAATAACTCTCGTCTAGCAACTTAGTACTTGTCTCATCATAATTAGAGAATTTAAATGTGTGTGGTAACTTCGATCCCCTGAAGTTAAGCAGCCAACAGGTGCACGTTTCATCCTTGACGTGACCGGGAATGGCGGTTGTATTTTTACTCCGCATTCAAAGAGTAAATAATTGTGGTTTCAAGAATTTAACATGTTTACAAAGATACATACGAATAGAAAACGAAAGAGTAAATCGAATTATTCCAAGAATTATGCATGAATACGACGACGCTATTTATGGCACCACAGTTGGCATTAGTCATTCTTTGAACAAATTACTTTAGCTGCTCTTTACTTTAGTTGCTCTAACTTTTAGTCATTATTATGACTGATTTTTATTACATGACTTGTCAGCTAAAAATTAACGTGGGGAAGTTTTAGCATGCCCGTGGAAAATTTACCTGAATAAAATACACTTAATGCTTAGTTTCCAATTACCAACAACTCAAGTTTTCAAATCGGAGATACTGTGTCTTTTCGTTGGTTTTAATGCGTAAGGCGCCTTCTACAAAAATATATAAAGAGGATGCGCCAAGAAGAATATGAATCTTCTGTCATATTTTACGTATTCAACCTCAATACCAGCTTATGGATGTCGAAAAGAAATGAAAAAAATGCCTTTAGAATAAACGTCTCCTCACACCAACAATCTACGAGTATATATTTCGAAGTCTTCCTATTTCAGCTCTTATAGTAGTTTTGTAGTTTGCCACTCCGCCCACGCGACATCAATTTTGAACCTTCGATGCGCATGTTTTGATTTAGGCCAACGAATACGTGACAATATATGTCGACGGATTCAAGAGAGATTGATATCCAATCATAAAAAACCCCGGGCCAGCCGAGGGATGGGAAGAAATGAAAAGACCCACGTCCTTTGACTGGACTCGAGAAGATCCCGGGGGCTGGGAACCCTCTACTTCGCCACGAAAAAAACACAGGACCGAAAAACCTGCGATGCAAAAGAAGAGGTCGTGTTTGCGGGGACTAGGAAAAGGGGTCTGGAGTAGCACGTATTGCGTGGACTCGATCAAGTCCGTGCATTTCGTCCTGTGGGTCCCCTCTCCTTCGCGGCATGATCTGCCTTTGCTGAAAATTGCACCTATGAACTTGCATTTATCACATCTCTTAAGTTCCCTCACCAAACCATTTGTAAAGCAAAACTATTATTTGTATAAGTTTTACAGAACTATTTGCGAATATATTTTAAAATTTCACTCGTTATGGAGTAGAAATTTTGACAGTAATATTCTACGTAAGGAAATTTCCCCAGGGCCATTTTGTTGACAATTCGTGAGGAGTTGCGTGAGTTCTGTGGTGCAAAACCGAGGGTTTTTTCCGGGTTATGGAGGAGGCCCGAGCTAAATGGCAAAACGGTCCTCCCTTTGATGCTTCCTTCTAACTGCACCTGACCGCGTCAAGATTTTGACCCGAGACGCACTTCGCCCATCATGACATAAGACGTTGCTCGAATTTCAGATTTTGAGCTTTGAGTCTTTTGATTCCGTCAGTCTTTTGACTCCGGCAGTCCAAAGGCTCTGATGACCCTCTCCCTCTCATTTCTGGAGGGTGTTCGCATGCCCCTGGGGATCCTCAAGATAGAATAAAACAGTCTTTAACTCAAACAGAATCGTTCGAACTTGATACCCGCAAGAAAATTTGCCGAGGAAACTGTTTCATACAGCATACGTAAATAATACGTAACTATTTAAATGAACTACTGCTCCGTGAGCTATACACTAATTCATTTTTACTGCAAACCTTAGCACGTCTATATCTCATGATTTTAAAGTCATAATTAGCATTGGCGCTGCCATTAGTACTGAACTAGCGACGAAATAAATCATTATGCCTCCATCTTTATTGAAATTATGACCATTCATTGCCATGTTCGCTCAAAAAGTACTTTGACCGCAACATTGTCATGGATAAGAAGGACCACCGTAAATGAATCGTGAGTCAACGGCTTGTTCATAAATTCGAAAGCTGCGTCACAGATTTTGAATTGGAAACTTTTCCTTCATTTTACTTTTGGAATGCGGCGCAGATGGAAAAAAATGCATGAGCATGCGAGAAGCGGTTGCGCTGTGTCCGTTTAAGTGAAGCACTCTCCTCCCACGGTGATGCTACATCATCAGGTCAAAGGTATTATGGGGTGAAATTTCCTGCTAATCAGGAAACTAGACCCATTCGCAATCACTCAATTGAATTGATTTCACTCTCGGAAAATGTTCAGCAAAGAGAGAGAACGACGGAAGCATTGCGGCTTAAAATGCTGTCACCGTGGCCGTGGCACGAATTTGGGACAATCCGCTGCGCTTACGTCACGAACGTGAGCGAAGACTCCGAGAGTGAGTGACGAGAGAAGACACATCTGTGAGTCCGCCTGTTCGAGAGAGAGAGATGGCGAGGTGCCTCGTTATTGCACTCGGCGCTAAAGAGTGACGGCGAAGGTGAGGTCGCAGGGAGGGGGCACCCCACCCGCGGGCCGCCCCTTCACACCACCCACCATCCTCATCCCCACCCCTCGCCACACGCGTGTGCCAAGGGATGAAACCCTTGGAGGAGAGAAAGAATGGACCCGTTGCCCCCGCCACGCCAGCCAAACCTCTCTTCCTCGAAATATATCGCTTAATTGATCTCTCTATCGCTGTGTAACGGGAAACAGCAAAAATAGGAATAATGCAAGCTGTCTCCATAAAACACGGATAACTTTTCCTATTGAGCGAATCGCAGGGATGGAAAAGTGAAATTCTGTGATGACGCGTTTCGATTGATTTCCGTTGATATAAAACCGCCATAATGTGGCCTAGACACAAGCATTATGCCGGAAAAGAATAAAAAAAAATACGGCGCGTATCTTGCCATTCGCAGCGATGGAATTGGTCGATTCCTTTTCGAGTTGGAGGAATTAAGACTCAGGAAATCGATATTTTTTCCTTTACTCTCAGGTTTTCTCTTTCCCCTTTCTCCATCTCTCTCTATCTCTCTTTGAAGATTTAGAAAAATAAATATTGGAAAAGTCCGCGTAAGAAACTATTCCTCCGGAAGAATTGATGGTAGACGTTTTTAACTTGGCAGAACCTCCCCGTCAATAAATAAATAAAAGTTTTTTGATAATTAATTGCAACGGTCTGATTGGTGTCAATTCTAATTTATCATTGTGAAGTTTATTATGAAGTATTCATCGTGAAGTTGCGTTACGAACGTTCACCGTCGTAACTTCTTAGTGATGACGCTATAGCATCGGAATCGGACAGACCATTGCAATATATTTTGTAGAATTTTATTCATTGACATTTCTATATTGGCCTAGAATGAAAAAAATTCTTCCATTCTTCGGTGAAAATAACACATTTTCTCTGTCATGAATTAACAATTGGCGAGTTGGGGATTAATAAAGACGTACATACGGAGTCGTACCAATGTTTACAGGAAATACATTCCTCAAAACTGGCAAACAGCTCCGCCTAAATGATCAACCAATTATTCAATAGCGTAAATCACTCCTTTCTATGTCACCTTTCAAATAATACGTAAAATAAGTTTCTAAATGTTACAGAGACAAAAAAACGCAATCTAGTGCACATGAGCCTTCCAGCGGATGCTATGTGTATCAAAGTCGATGAGTTTTGAGAAATTAAGAGATGATTGCGTTTTTTAATCGCTAAAGACGTCAACCGCAAATTTTGCGAGACCACTATATCCTGTTTTTCAATTTTAAAATGTCAAATTTAGTTTGCATTTGGAAGTAATAAAAGCAATTCTTCTGTTATCAATGAGGCAAATAAATTTCAATCGAAATACTCAGTTGAATAATTTCGATGTGTAAAATGTACCAGGTACCTACCGTGAACTAACGAAAAACAAACAAGGGACACCAGCATTTTCATAAGCCTTCTCCAAATATACATTTTCCCTCAAACCAGGTTGTACTGATTAATTCCATTTGACTTGACATTGGGAGTAAGCATATAAATCCTACAAATTCAAAAATCGTACATTAAGTATGAGACACTATTTCCATAACTATATTTTGACAGCTTTGCGTAACAATAAGGAAAATTTAAAAAAATACGTGAGCCCTCTCATTGCCATTGGAACAAATTAGAGGTTTGCGGCAAGGTTAAAATTTTCGCCAACAACGGTCTCTTTTAACCTAAGTAGTTGTAGGATATATTAAGTGACCACCATTGTCTAACCTTCACCCATCTATTTTTTGCTAATGGACCTTACATTTTTATTGTTTTTTCTTTCAAAAACATAATGATATTTTCAACCTTACTGCGCGTTTTCAACAATTGAAATCTACAGAGCGCTTTGAGGAAAACAGGTGGAACCCCTAGCATTCAATCTGACTTCGTAGAATGAGAGCAAAATATAAATTTAAAATATCAGTGACGAGTATTGGAAACTTGACAAGATTTATTGAAAGAAATTCAATTAGTTATAAAAAATACATAATTTTATTTGGTCTATACGAAAGGGTACGATGTAGGTTTACGAAGCGGACAATGCTACCGATTTATACCAGATACACTAACCGAGGTAGGACACTTCTGTTAATTGTGCAACCAGCTTATAGAGAAGTTAAGGAGGGAAAAGTCACCGTAATCAGTTTCCTGAATTGTAAAAGAACCTCGTGATATAACTTCAACGCTAGCAGACCCCTGAAGAAGTGGGCAAGGGAGCATTTTGCCTGTACCTATACATGCAGTGGGTTTGGCTGGCAGTCACCTGTCTAGACGGGAGAAGTCTATATATGGCGCGCAAGTAGCTGCTTAAACACATATTGGCACTAATTGTACCACGAGAACTGTGAATCCCAAGGCATGCTGGACCAACTGCATGTCTGCCTACGCGTATGACATCGGTACTAGCAGCGTGGCCTTCATGTGACGGCAAAGTAGTGTAGAAAAGTATGGGGAGTCGTCTCGCGAAGCGACCATGGGGTGGTATAATGTACATGTCAAGGTCATATGGCCATGTCTACTCAATGAAGAGTAGAGAGCCAGGGCCCTCCGAGGACCCTCGTTCTCTGGTGCAACTTTGGAATGATGCTCAATGCACAAAGTGGGGTCAATTTGAAAGACAGCGCAAATAAAATGAGGAACGGGCAAGGTTATCTGCAGAAAATGTCTTTAAATCAATAAACTTCATCTCTGGCTCGCATTTATCATTGCTCCTTACACATAAGTGTAAATCAAACGTGCTTATAATGTCAAGCGAGGCAATGGAAAACCAAGGCAGAAGCAGCGTTGTGCCGGTATATCTTGCTCTGGTCCTCCAATATCAGTGTGTTGGCTGCAGATTTGGTTTTGGAAAATTCCCACACGCTAGTCCGTCGCCCCTGACCCCTCCCTCTCCTTCCCCCACGTGCTCACGTAACAGCATTGAGGAAAATCACGCTGAATAAATGGTAACCATAGATTTACCACCCCTTCCCGCCCGTAAACTCACATCCTTTTCACGGTTTCACCCTCCCCCCCTCTCCTCTCCAGCCGCGGGTCCCTTTCCTTACTTTCCGTCCCCTGTCCCGGCGCTTATATTTCGCCACAACCCACCCCCATTTGCTTTTGTTGTCCTGAAAGGTGTATCGCATGATACAACCTTTCAGAGTCCCTTCGCCTCGGGTGCAGTTTCCCGCCCTTCGGATACAGCTGCCACACTCGCCGCTCAACCCCGCCTCCGTCCGGCCAGCTGGCTGCTTCCTTCGCCCCTCACCAAAGCAGAATCAACACATTAAGCGCACCCAATACTCCAACCCCTCCTTGAGCGCCAAAGACCAAGTCCCTATCTCTCAAGTCTCGCAACTCTTACGTCACCAACCCCCCCCCCCGCCCCAACTGCCCCTCCCCCTCCCGCTTCGCTCTCACGCCTTCCAAAAATATTCCAGAGTGCGCCAAGCCAGGACCCTACTCATAATTTTGAGAAATGCATCCGTCTCGCCGTTTCTCCCTCTCCATTTCCCGCGGAAGTACGCCACACGCTAGCATGAAATATCTCCACAAACGTGACACGACACGCCTTCGGCCTAGATTTTGGGTTCGTAAGAATCCTGCTGGGAGAAATGTATTTTTATTTTAAAACCTTCAAGCTCCTGTCCCACGAAGACACACCACTCGGGCACTCCCAGTTTTAAACTGGTGAAACTCCTGTAATAATCCACCGCGATGAATCAACGTTGTGCTGAACGCAATGCAACTTTTCGAGCACTAGTAACATATTTATTGTCTCGAAGTTACATAATGATACTCATGTGGGAATAAAATCGAAGAACAAGTTATCATCCGACTCTCATCTCGAAAAAACTGGGTTTTTTATCACCAGTTAAATCGACGTAAGAGAGATTGTCCATCTCGCCTTCGTGATCATTATTTTCATTCGGATGAGACCTAGGCGCCCGAGCTGTGACGGATTCAGTGGGCCACTCGCAAACAAATTGTAAAGATAAAGGCAAATCTAATGTAGATCACTTTGAAGTCTATTGTTACTAGCAGCTTATAGGACTCGTAAAGCTCGTACATGATTATTGGGGTAAAATGAGTCGTATATCTGAAATCAATACATAACAGAAAAACTCACGCAAGTATCCACATTGTTAAGTGAGAGAATAATTTGGTTTATATTTTCAAATCAGTACCAATTCATTGTCTTTGAGCGCATTGCCGTTGGTATTACTTGAATGTTTCTGTCAGCAATTCCTTAAATTATGTTCCATTCCGGAATACCCAACCACTGATGTCGTGGGTTATTTAAGACACTAATCGTCATCTTGTTAGTAGAAACTTATTAAAATATACTACAATTAGCCTGATCTCTAGTAAATAGTCCATTTAATTCTCATCTAAAAGAACTTTGTATTATTATAAGATCAGTCGCAAAATTTACTGATGCCTCCCTTTGTGGGTATCGAAATGTTGTTTAGAATAGTAATCCTACTTTTGTCAGCTTTCTCCTTGAATGGATGAACTTATACTGTCAGCAGTTTACGCTTTCGCTGCCGTCTCACTCGCTCGTCATGTCACTTTTCCTTCGAGTGTAACAGACACAGAAGACAAAAAAATAAAAGCGACAGCAAAAAAGCCCCTTTTCTAAATCATAATTTGGGGCTGATGTAAATATATTTATGTGTAGTTTTTTTAAAAACTTTCTATCATATAAAATTCCTGCTGTCAATACTTGAATGCACATAGAAAAATATACATGGTCCCTCGGTGCGTCCATGATCTAAATGTTAGGCAATTGTGGCGATCCGAGCGAGTCCAGTGCACACTATGCTTCAACCGGTGTCTATTTAAAGAGTGCGATTAGGGGGGTCAATTACTCCCACTGATATACCTACATATGCTTCTCAGTTCAATCATCGAGAGTATATGCCGTTCATATATCAGTCATTCCACCCGTACAAAATAATCTTCCATTACTAGGGGAGGTAGGTAGTTCCAAAGAAATATGTTAATTTCATTCTTTGATCATAATTATTATTTCACTCAAGGCTTGTTAAGACAGGACTGCCTCTGGCAGGGTTTTCGGGGAAACTGCCCATTTAGTTCCTAAGAAATTCAACCCTGACTTATAGATAGCCCCACGACGTGTGCAAATCACCCATTCAGCGCAAGGGGAAATGCCTTTCCGCTTTGATTTTCCACACAGATTTGGTGCCTGATCAGAAATTCGCGCATCTTGATTTAATTGACTTAAATGTGCAATAGTCAAACATCATTAAACTCGAAAATAGAGTGCATAATCGCAATCCAGATTTGAGTATTTCAGATGAGCACTCTAACAGGAATAACCACCACAAGGGCATTTATAGAACGGAGCGCTCTTAGCAAAATTAAGCGTTAAGAGATTAGTGAAGTGACCAGAAAAAAAATTGAACTAAGCAAGGTCTATTCATACAGGGAATAATAAAATGTTATCAGGAATATTTCTGTAATCAAAAGTCATTACAGAGTGTGAGTTCATATTGAGGCTGAAAAATTGCACGTGGGCTTTAGGTGACAGTCTTTTCGAAAGTGGAAATAGTAGTGACTAGTATTGGGGGCATCAACGAGATGGGGTCATATGGACAACTGAGTGGGTTGGGCGGCTAAGTTGGTCCCAGGTAATATTTTAGGGAGTAGCAGAAGGGAGATGGGAATTTAGGGACAGCTTTGGCTCAATCCACGCGAAAGGTGACAAGGGACTACTGACCCATCGCCGCACTTGGAGTTCCACCTACACGACTTTAATGTGGTGGAAAGAAGAATGTCATTAAAAAATTTTGTACCTCCGGAAAATGATCCCTGACTGACGGTGAAGTAGGAAGCCAGTGAACTCTAAAATGTAGTATACCTATCCCGTAATAAGTGAAATGCAAAAGATCAACTCACATACAAGGCTCTTTACGTCGAGTATGTTTTACGTCGAATTATCTTCTGTTCTGTAAAATACATCGGGCTTTGCAAGGGCATCAATCAATATTGTGAGTTTATATCATAGCAAGCAAAATTTTTATCAAGGAATGATTCATGAAAAGAGAAAGCAAAGATGGGGCAGGAGTTTTCGGAATCGGCGTTGCTGTACCTTATTATTTTATCACGTGTTCGCTTTGTTCCATGAGTTTTACAAGAGCAGTCAACTCCCGACGGTCAAGGGCCGTATATTCCCGTCCCTCTCGGCTCGAAATAAGTTCACTGCGGGTGAATTTCCTTGTTCTAATCCTCGATGGGAACGGAATCACTTCTAAATGCTTCCCAAACAAACCACTCGCCTCGAAAACCTTTCCCAAACACTCTCCGCTTAGCCCCCGCATCTGGCATGCAGGAGTTGCCTGAAATTTTCGCGTACTTGCCCATTCTGAGGACTTGGGATAAATATGTTTCACCACTCGTCCCCTCTCTCTCCGCCCGCGAATCCTGCACCCCCCTTCCAAATACATTCGCCGCATATATTCGTCCTCATCACCCCCTTCCTCATCCCCTGGTGGGGCTGGATTCCATCCCCAAGACGTGCCCCTTTCCATCCCTTTTCTCTTCGTCTTGAGGGATCCCTCACCCAGTCCTCCCCGACCCGTTCCTTTCGTGCCCGACACAACTCACGAGAGGTTGCCAAGCTTGCAAATTTCCCGCTGGGTCGCATAACTTTTCCGTGCGCTCAGCGGAGATATTGAGCGCCCCCGTGAGCGAATATGCGGAATAGCGTGGGCATACGAACTGATAAATCAATGAAACCTCATTGAGTATCCCACAAAAAAGCCCCGTTGAGGTAAATAATCGAATTGAAGCGGAGGAAAATACTGTTTATCGAAAGCTGAAGGATTATCACCAGTTTCCCTGGAGACCCTTATCTTTTGACCAATAGAATAAATTGAAAATTTTGCCGCGGAACAGGGAAAATGCACAATGAGTCACTGACACTTCCAGATAAAACTCTGGAGAGCATATGTATGGTTCGTAAACTTGATATACAAGTAATGTATACTTCTACTGAGTGCATTTCTTCTTCGTCTCTCAGTATATGAGCCTGGACTTGTAAGGTTCTCAATCAGCAGAGACACATGACTTAGTAAATCAAAATCATTATGCCATGCAGATGCACAGTTCCGACTGATACCGGTTTAGTGTTCTGGCCACGATTTATACGAGTATTTCCGGAGGGATAATGTTGTGCTTTAAAAATATAATTCTTCCTGCGAATTATCTGGAAATTAAACAGGATCGGTTGAAATTTTAAGACTCTGACATCAATACTACAAAATAAATATTCCTCTGATATAATCAATAACGTAAACTGCTAAGAGAAAACATGTAGGAATGCCTGATAACATGATAGGTTGGACAGTTGCCACAAACCATCCATGGATTGATAACCATGATTATTATAAGAAAGCTAAGCAGTAACAAAATATTGTTTATCATTCTTTTTTATGCTTTCCAAAATATGTGCATAAATATTTAAACGGTGAAAGTGGGTAGTGCTTTGAGACTCTATACCGCAGATTCTCATGATGGAAGACTTTAGTGTTACACTCATAATTGAAGCCAGAGTTAGGTAGGTATGCATTAAAATATAATTAAATAAAACTTAAAATTAATTCATTGACTGCACCACTTTTAATTCCTCCGTGTGACAAAAGAAAGCTTGAATTTACGCTTTTGGAGCAAAAAAGCTTGTATATCTTATAATTTCCAACATTATGAATTTATGCAATTCGTGCATCTCTGATTCCAGATATATTTTCATCTTTCATACGATGTTAGTCTTAAATATTTCTTACTTTACTGAGAAAAAATTCTTTCAATTATTCTTGTACAACATATTTGATCCCCTAAACTATTCTGAAGAATGAGAGGACGGATACAGAAAATATTCCGCATGACATTTTAATGATTCCGGGATTCCATTTCACGACTGAGATTCCATTAAGTCCGACGAAATATTTTTAAAAGTTAAACGAGTTAAGTGAGTTTCCAAAACGCATAAAGCGACCTACTGTTTTAGAACCTTTTTTCATGTATTTGTTTTCTCTCAGCGCGTCGATTCTCTGTTCAGCACTTTGTTGAAATATTAACGGCCGACTGATAACCCGTGGAATGGCGATGTACAAATAAGTTCACTCGCAAGCGATCTCTTCCTCATCCTCTACGGGGCTCACTTAGTGCGCGGCGTTGAACTCTTTGCCACCATCGACTCCGTTTCCACTCGGGAAGCCTTCACAGATCGCGGAAGTGGAGGACTTGACACGAATGCAAACTATGCTAATTCCAAAAACGCCACTCCCCGTGGGAATAAAGATGACGGAGACTGAGAAAACTTGAGGCCTCGAGTCTGAAAGCATGAAAGTTTAAATTTTTCTGCTAGGAGAGTTCTGTGGAGTGAGGATCATTAATTCTCGTCTATACGAGCATATGAAGGAAGAAGAACTTTTTAGCGTGTCAATACCACGGCCATACGATTCATAATATATAAGAGACTTCAGGGCTCCCATTCACACCGATAACGGTCGTGGGCAGGGTACATCGCTTTTTAATTACTGTGAAGTTCCTCCACAAATTAAATGAAGAGTTCTTGATGGAAGCTGACTTTCATCTTTCATGGATGGGTAACATCAAGGTGGCACACACACACACACATATATATAAATAAATATATATATATATATATTATTTATATAAATATATGTATGTATATATATGTTTATGTGTGTAGAAATATATATTTTTGTGTTTGTGTGTGTATTTATATATGTGTGCGTATATTTACAGTTGTTTTCGAGAGTGCATTGGTTATGTTACATAGAAAAATGTGAAAACTATTTTCAAAAAAGAAATAATGTAAATACAAGAGAAAGTGCAATAAAATGTAAAGAAAAAAGTTAACTCTAAAGTGAATTGAACTTAGGATCTTCAAATTATCAATCCGATTCTTTACTCCTGTTTCACTGGCATATGGTATATTTGGAACTAAGGAAATCCTGAAAAAATGAGGAAAAGTTACTCTATGTCAAATTCTATCTTCTTAACTAAATATTCACGTCTGGAAGAAAGCAAGGTGTGCAAAAACATTTTAATGAATGAAAATACAAATGAATTCACTTCTTCGAATTCGTTTGTTGTTTTTTGAAAGGTTGGCAAAATGATAACTAACGCTGTTGTAACATTTTAATTTTAATTCGGACATTTTTTATCTACCGACTGCACTCTAGAAGAATTTTATCGTCTTGAGCACGAATGTGTAAAAAGAAAGCACAATACTGGCAATACTATCATCCTTAACCCTGAACGAACAATTTCTGAAATAAAGATTGCATTTGCGTGAAATAACAGTACAGAAATGTGGGATTATTTTTAATTACGGCAACAAGGAAAGCTTCCCTCCAATTCAAAGATGAGAGCATTTCTTTTGCCCTGGGCGCAATTGAATCAACTTTTCGAGTGCAACTGGATCCCGGGCGCTGCATACGTAAATATTGGACGGGGCCATTCACGCGACTCTATTCACTCCGAGGCCGATTCATTTTTGCAACCAACGACATTTTCTGCTGGAACAATGACCGCGCGAATTTACAGGGTTGATGCGCGCATCGCCATCATCATCCCCGGGGTTCTCGATTGATTGAACATTCCTCGGGAGAAACGAAATTTTTTCGATCCAGTCGATGCTCGCGCAAACAATCCCGCGGAGTTTCATGAAAGCGCCAGGCTTCGGAATAGTTGCGGCGGCCGCAGTTCACCCGGCGATGATGTGGAACTTAAAATCCCGGCGGAGTGCTCGGAGAGGGAGGGGGAGGGAGGGTCGAGAAAACCGCCATTTTCGTGCCGAGCGTTTTGAGCCGTGACTTTAATTTCTGTGAGTGCACGAACAAATTCTAGAAGGGTAGTCGGGAAGAGGATGAAAAAAAAGCTTCTCTAAATAAAATATACACATAAAAATCAGAGGCACACACATAGCAGTGTTAAAACAAATATATATATAATGTGAAGGAGAGTTCTGTCCTTCTCTTCCTTGAGAAAGGTGGCGTGCACCACCGAAAATTCGAAACCGAGTGAGTTACTCTTTTTTGCGTGTTTCTGTACTTTTGTCTTTGTCTGCTAGCGCTAACTTCATATACATTGTAATTCACGTCCGTGAGACTTTCACTCAAATCTAATATATATATATATATATATATATATATATGTATACATATCCCACACACCTTTTACTCCCTGCCACACACCTTTTTGGTGGCTCGCAGGGTACTTATGTAGATGTAGATATATATATGTATATATGTATATATGTATATATATATATATATATATATATATATATATATATATATATATATATATATCGATGATGCGGAAGTACTCACGAGAGCAATATAACTTTTGGACGGCACAATAGAACACAGAATAAACAGATAACACGTAAAAAGACACTCACACTGTAGATGATTTAAGCTTTCGGCCTACTCCGAGGCCTTCTTCTATGTATGTATGTATATATATATATATATATATATATATATATATATATATATATATATATATATATATACATATATTAAAACACGAAAATCCCGCCATACGGCGAACAAATATTATTCTCACACATAGAAATAGATATATAAGGAAAGGGGATAGGAAAACACATAAAATTACACCCGGATAAGGAAATTTTTACATTTGTGACCTGCTCAAATCCGCCTTCCCCACCTTTCCTGTGTTTGTCTTTTATGTGTTTTCCTATCCCCTTTCCTAATATATATATCTATTTCTATGTGTGAGAATAATATTTGTTCGCCGTATGGCGGGATTTTCGTGTTTGAATACAGGGTTCGTCCGGAAAATAAGGTCTTTTTTGACAAAAGGGGAGTCCTCCACAACGAACTTGTACCTGAACGACAAACTGTAAATGCAGCATTTTATGTCCAAGTGCTCGACAGGCTTCGAAAACGAGTCGCCCGCGTCCGGCCAGCGATCAACCGTATGACTGACCTGAGCGACATCTCATCTGACCAAGCGCCGTCTCACACCGCGCTTGTCGTGTCGGACTTCTTGGCCAAGCACGGCGTGGCAACGCTGCCGCACCCGCCCTAAAGCCCGGACTTGGCACCACCGGACTATTTTCTGTTCCCGAAGATAAAGAGGAGTTTGAAAGGAACGCCATACGGGACTTTGGACGCCGTCAAAGAGGCCGTTACGACGTGTCTTCGAGAGGTTCCCGATGATGCCTTCGCGGGAGCGTTCCAGGAATGGGAACGCCGCTGGAACAAGTGTATCGACTCACAAGGGTCCTATTTTGAGGAATATTAGCTTAAGATATGTAAAAGTGTAATACATTTTTTTTCCTGAGCTCAGTACACTTATTTTCCGAACGAACCCTGTATGTGTTTGGCCAATGTGGCTCGTCTCTTCTTCTGGCTATGCGTGCCATGAAACGCACCGTTCCTATCATTTATAATATCGTATGAATGCTTTTCTACTATCCTTTCCCCTTCTTGTGCGCCGTCTATTTCTCCTTTGGTGGGTGAAAAAGCTCCCTAACGCCATCTCTTGGGCAACAACTATCGAAGCACTTTGCCGCTTTATAAGATCGCAGATCTCAATATATATATCTGGTTTCCTTATTAGCTTAGTTGGTAGAGCATTTTCCCGGCAAGTGGAAGGCCCGTGGTTCAAATCCCGGATAAGGAAATATTTTTACATTTGTGACCTGCTCAAATCCCCCTTCCCCACATGTCCTGTGTTTGTCTTTTATGTGTTTTCCTATCCCCTTTCCTTGTATATCTATTTCTATGTGTGAGAATTATATATATATATATATATATATATATATATATATATATATATTATTATTAGGTAATCTACCGGTTAAGGTAGGTTTTTGGATGGACACAACTATCAAATACATATTTTGTAACTCCAAACAAAACAAAATCCAATCCAACAACCTAAACTACATCAGGTCCCTCTTCATCTCTGTGTACTTCTTTCCTCCCTTCATCCCATCCAACATCCCTATCCTGTTCCTACCCTTTCCTCGCTTGACCAACATTCTCCCCTCTATTACCTTCTTCAACATTCCACTACCGCTTAATACGCCTTTCATCCATTTTTCCTGCCTCCATAGGATTTCTCTCAACAAACCCCTCTCCTCACCCACCATCTCCAGTACTTCCTCATTTGTTTTCCTTTCGGTCCATTTCACCTTCTCCATTCTTCTCCACACCCACATTTCAAAAGCCTCCAATCTACGTCTATCCTCCTGCTTCAGTGACCACGTTTCCGCAACATACATAGCTACGCTCCATATGAGAGTTTTTACGAGTCTTGTCTTAACATCTCTACTCAACGTCCCCGTCATCAACTCCCTCCTTCTTGAGAAAGCCTCCTTGCCTAGCGCAATTCTTCTCCATACGTCCCTACTACTTTGACCGTATTGGTCCAAAACACTTCCGAGATATGTAAACTGTTCTACCTGCTCTATTTTTTCCCCGCCTATTTTAATATTTAGCTTAGCCTTTTTCTTTCTGGAAAATCGCATAACCTTTGTTTTATTAATATTGATTCTCATCCCATATTTATCGCACTGAACCTCCAATTCACTCAGCAATGCTTGCAACCCCTTGGCTGACTGAGCAACTAATGCTTGGTATGTATATATATATATATATATATGTGTGTGTGTGTGTGTGTGTGTATGTATATATATGCATATATATATATAAATATATATATATATATATATATATATATATATATATATATACTGTATGATGTAGATTAGGTTGCTGGATTGGGTTTTGTTTGGAGTTACAAAATGTTTATTTGATAATTGTGTCCATCCAAAAACTTATCTTTACCGGTAGATTGCCTAATAATAATAATATGTAGATATATATATATATATATATATATATATATATTTAGAGACAATATATTTTTATTATTTAATTTTTATATACTATTACCTTAGAGGCAATATCTTCCTCCTACACCCAACCCCCGTTGGAGGGCAAAGAAGAAAATAGGGTACAGAGAGAGAGAAACTTAAGGTCATCCCGATCTCCAAACGAATCCTTGAAAGATGAAACAAGTGTCTCGAGAAAGAAAAACCTTCGTCTGCAGTATCCGACGAAACGAAGGAGCCCGAGGTGTTGGAAGAAAAATGGGGGAAACAAAAGAAGAGCGTGAAAAAGGAGAAATAAAAAGAGAAGTGCGCGACCCGTACCCTTCCTGCCCCGCAACTACGTCCCCGAGATTTATTTCTTATCGCCGATTGAGAGAGGGGGAGAGGGAGGGGGGTGGTAGGCGGCGGGAATAGTCCACCTCAATGCCTCGATGCAGCACGGAAGGAAAAGGACTTGGGACCACGAGTTATGGGGCACGCTAATGGGGCCTCACGAAGAAATAGGGGCATTGGCGGAGGAGTGGGGAGGCTGCTGGTGGGAACGGATGGGAAGACTGGGATTGGGGGGGGGGCGAGATAGGGGGGCGCTGGAAGAAATTGAAGCACACAATTGTATAGAAACATTGGATGGTGGTGCGGAAGAGTGAGACTCCACGACAAAAAGATAGGGAGAGCATTGAAAAATGAATGTGTATAATACCCTATGTTTACTAGGTAGTGATGGCAAAGAGGAAAATGATAGGAGGAAACGATAGAAAAAGGATCGTATAAAATAGAGGGATATCAATTGGTAAATACAAGTAAGATGCTATAGTTAGTACGCAAATAATAGAAATGAAACAATAGGAATTAAAATAGAAATGATTTCGTTATTAATGAACAGATAATTCACTCATTAAGTAAATTAAAACATTCATAATAGCACTCAAAACGGAGAGGATACTGCTCAGTCGTCCAAAGTGAATAATCCTCTACTCCTCTGTAAAAATATTTTTAAGAAATGACTATATCCGATCGAGTAAAACGGAATCATGAGTCAATTTGGATAAGTTATATATACTTGTATTATGACTCAATTGCATGTAATGTGAAGTTATTAAAATGGTAAGTGAATATAGAAATAAGCCATCTATATTTAAAATGTCAATGATCACCGAATTATATTTGAAAGTGAAGTTTATAAGTAAAAAATAACTGTTTCAACCCATAAAAAACACATTCAAATTGATTGGGTGGAAATATTTCTTAACAAATGAAACACTTCGACGATTTTTTATTCTGGTGGTTCACTTCCCGTTCGGAAGATAAACCTAAATATTTCAAACTGAAACAGCTCAATCACTATGGTTCCTAAATATCATCAATATACTGAAGGGATAATATAGTATTTACTATTTTTTAAAAATGGTATCGATTGCATGAAATGCATTAAGTGTTATAAAGAAAAGGAATATCTGACCGCAGACTGAAAGAAAATTAAGTAAACGAGTCAGAAGTCAGGATTCATCGGCAATGAGTTTAGCAAGCTAAGGTTGGGTCCAACTTAGCAGAATCATGAGTTTTTCTTCAGATTAGAGCTCCCCTCGCATTTTTTTCTAAAGATGTCAGCGAATTTGAACGATTGGAAACAGAGTGGAATGGACAGGGGTGTAATTGGTTTGACTTTCGATGAAAAGGCAATATAAATAAGAAAGATTGATTTTCGAGATTCAATATTTGGAAAAGTCGCGACAGCAGAATTGTGAGAGCAGCAAAAGAATGTCGAGGATTTCTTAAAACTTTGACTCCGAATTCCATTAAAAGCTGTCACTAAGTAAGTAATTTTGAAATATCATAGCAATATGCAAAATATTTTAAAAACTGTGACTTTTTATTCCTTTACTATATTTCAAGTTAGTAATACGTAAACTGAGGTGCAATTATACAAAGGACAAATTTCTAGATTAAATACGTGTTTGTTGTTGATTTTTACAGTAAAAATATAAAAGGTATACATTCATCCAAGGAAAAAGAAAAAAACCTTTAAAACCAGTTATAGTTCAATGAGATGCAGAATAACTGCTGTTTTAACAACAGATTCCATTACTTAAACCTTCACTGAGGGAAATTTTAAAAATCACCAATGGAGGATCCATAGAAACCAGATCAAGAAACTTTCTACGTAAGCCCAACGAACTCAAGACATACAGTTTATTTGCTGTGACTTTTCCAGCGGAGATAATCACCTATTGGAGCGCCTTGCAATTTATTTGTTTGTCATGACCACTTTTCAACAATCTTTCTTAACCTATGTTCCAACGACGAAGGTATCTCAATTCACGTTCGAAGGAGCAGATCGTGCCAAGGACAAACACGCATTTTTCTCGCCAAACACGCAAGCGCATCCATCGACTCAATGCGATGCCACGCCGCCTATCTGTGTGCAATACGTGTGTGGGCGGAGATCGGTAGCCTCGGACATAGCATACGCCGGACTCTCGTCCGCGATATCCACATCCCGACGTGTCTCGGGGAAGAAAAGCTAGGATGCACCTGGTGCGGGGGCGTGCTTCTTGATCGAAGCGCATACGAACCTCTCGGAGGAGAGAGGGAGAAGTTTCACCGATTGCTGGATTAATTTGTGTCAGCATAGGAAATGGCATGGCCTCTGGGACCAGGATCACGCGATAAGTATTTGTAAATAATTACGCAGTTGGATAAAGTAGAATGAAAAACTGATCATGGATGAAATCTATTATTCAATTAGATTACTATAAGGAAAAGTATTTCATAAGTATTATATTTTCATTATTTATTTGTCAAGAAAATACGAAAAGCGTAATAACTTCATCCGCCAATAATGAGTTATGTAGTTGTGTGTTTAATAATATGATGCTGCCATGAATGTCTTAAATGAGGAGTGTCTAATATAATATATTCGTGAACAAGCTAGAAACAAAGGATATGATAACGAACAATATAATTCTCATGTTTATAGTACTTTGATGAAAGTAAAAGTTAACTGAGAATGTTATCAACAAGGTTTTCATGTCAGTGACAAAAAAGCGGTTTGCGTGTTTCCGACATTTGTGAAATCATTTAAATAATTTATGGCTATTTATAAACAGTAACACCGGATATTTTTATAAATTTTAATCAACAAAAATGGTAAAGGCCAAGACACCCCAGGAGCATCATGGCCTTTTTTCCTAAATTTATATAAATCAATATTTAAAATGTGTTAATGGTGTAAGTAATGCAAGATGCAAGATTTTAATGTACGGGTTGACCTATAAACCGACATCGATCTGCCCATCGATTACCTAGCGTAAAAGTCTGGACACCTAAGTTGTTTTTATAGAAATAAAAGAGCAAGTATAGTAGCAACTAGATGATATACGTTTGATTATACATCTGGAAATGACGTAAAAACGGCAGATTTTAGAACTGAAAGCTCATAACTGAGTTACACCATTTCTGGCTCTGAGGTGGATTATTTGCAAAAATATCGTATTTAAGGAAGTACTCAATCTCTCAATGAGTTTATACTTGTAAATACAGTGTCATTACTGCTTCAATTCATCGTGGTTCTTTGGTCATGATCGGTGAGGTAAAGTCGTTTTCTAAATGTTTTGCTTTGTAAAGTAAGACTACTCAGGACTTATTCTGATCCATTCGATGAAATCCTGTCAGATTAGTTCTTTTTTTATAATCAAAATAAGCAAACACTAAAACTTTTCCCTTTTCATGGATAAAATATTCCACCGTTCGCCGCATGAGATGATCAAACGACATTATCCATATTTACCTAGGTCAGTTAATATAACTTTGAAAAAAAAAAAGATAAGTATCCCTACAATTTCGCATATTTTGTCAATTTGTTCAATTGAACTCACGGTGCGTACTAACGGCTGGAGGATATTACGCTCTTCCTAGAAAAAGCCAATAACAATCCAAAAATGCCCTCATAAAAAAGATGATTTCCTCTATCTATTCTGCAAGGCACCAAAGAACAACAGCAACCAGAGGAGTTCGAGCCCAAGTCCTTTGAGTGGGAGGAGAGACCAGTCATCACAAAAATCTGTTCTCTTTTGGGAAAATAATGAAATAAGAGGGTTACGGGGGAATATAAGACGGGAGGGGAATAGGGTCGAGAGAGAATATCGAGGACATGAGAAGCGATAAACACGGGGGCGCTACAGGGTGGTTGAGGGGGGGAAGGGGAGGAGTGGGGTGGGGTGACGAAGGGAGGGGTGTTCGTGTGTGCGTGTGTTGGGGAAGGGGATTGGAGGGGTGGTGGGTGGTAGGTGATAGTGGGTGGGGAATTGCGTGGAGGCGTGAGGAGGTTTGACGGGGGAGGAAAAAAAGAGGATGGATGGCCGGACGAGAGGTATCGAAAAAAAAAGACAGGGGAGAGAGATCTTTAATGGCGAGAAGAGAGGGAGGCCAAGTCGGAATGCGAACGGAAAATTGGAAAACGGAAAATGAGGATAATAAATTGTTGCGCTGGGTTGGAAAAAAACGGTTGCCGGGATCGGACGATTAAATTTAGCCGCTATTTTTCGTTCTATGCAGGGAAAGCTGCTTATTTCTCGACTCCTAGACAAGGGAAACAATTGGAAGGGGGACGGAATACTCTTCATAAATTGACCCTCTCTCTCGTTCTCTCCCTGATCCCCCATCCTCCCATTTACGCCTTCCTTTCAATCGTGAATATAAAATAAATGTTAACCCCATAAAGAGCAGTAGGAGAATAGGATAGTACAGTCGTCTAACACGAAATTTGTGATGCCTCGGGGAAGAAAGAGAGGTGTCTATTCGCTAAAGAGGAAAAGGTTACGCTCACTTTCGAAACAACCTTCACTAATTCGACGCCACGAAGCCAACAAAATCATCATAGCATTGTAATTAAAAACATATTATTTTAGCATAATCGTTTATCCTATACATGTACAAACAATAACCGTCGACACTGTCTAAATTTGGAAGATCCGCAATACCCTGAGGAAAGTAGAGATACTGTAATTGTGTTCGGACTGGTTCATATTTCCCAATGCTCCAGAGAGAACTACATGCTAGAGATTATGATCGTAAAATGGACCTCACGTAAAATATTCACTTCTTGTAACAGATGATTCATCGCCTAGTAACGTGCAGGAGATATTAATGTATGCAGGATAACTTAAATTTATTTAAATAATGGTAACATGAGAATTGTAAAAAAGATGACGTGCGTGGTCAAACCAATTTCAATGAATAGGATATTATTACAAAAACGTTTATTTCGTTTATGGGTTAATCCGCAGCGAAAAAATTATTACAAAGCCATAAAGAGAGTGCAAAATGAATATAAAATGTTAATATTTTCACCTCTGACAAATTCTAAGAAACTGCGGGAGATGCTGCAAAAGTAACTTTTATCGGAGTTATTTGCTCAATGCGCATTAAAACGCTAAAATTTCACCGTGTAAAAGCCGTTCTTGGTTTTTTTTTGCGTTAGAAGACGTACTTTTCTTCCTTATTTGCCGTTAAGACATTCTGTAATTTAATTTTTATAAGCAAGATAAATTTATTTTAGTACATTGTGAACAGCGCTGTCATTCCGTGGGTGTTGTATTCCAGTAGGCAGAGTGATGTGCTACCGACTGAGTACCTGAATTCGATTCCCGGGCATGTCTCTCTGAGCACCCTCAGCTTCAACCGAGAGGTGTAATTTTTTGGGTGCCAGATCTTTCTGGGAAACCATAGGCAGAATACCCCACTAATGATTGAACGTTACATTTCGTTGGGTTTTGTATGAGTTAAAATCTCTTTTCAGCCATCAAACGAACCTCCAGGCTGATTACTGTGGTCTGCATTAATTAATACATGCGTAATATATTTTTTCATTACTATTGTGCGCTCCCCAAATTTTTTTATATATTGTATGTTCCCTTCAATTTCGAAAAGCCAAAAATTCTTATTCTTCAAACATTTACCTATCTCTAAGCACTTGTCTATTATAAAAATGTGCATGTTGTTCAACTCAAATTAATTATATTACATATCATCTGCACAAAATATAAATGTGAATTCTCGGCTAGCTTCAGACATAAAATTTACCATCTCATCAAATACGAAGTCCTCCACAAGGCCTTGGTAGGTTTATCTTTAATTTTTTTTCTTTTTTAAAGTGTATATATGGGTTGGGTAAAAATTCTCTTCATCGTCAAATATATCGATGAAACAGCAAAAAAAAACTATCGCGGCTGCTCATATCCTGTGGAAAGCCTGAAATAAATTCATATCTAATTGAATCAGCATCAATCATCACTAGTTAATCTCTTGTGTTAAATATACTGGTGAATACTAGTTTTTCCACCATTCCGAGAGTGGGAAGGCTTATCATTTCCCTTCGTTTCTCTAAGGAAGCTCACCTTAGGATAGCGGCAAGCTGAAATTTTCCTTCGAATTTATACATCGGAAGTTGGTTTCTTACCCTCCGTATCAGGACCGCTCTAACTCTCAGCTCCCGCCCATTCTCTCTCTCTCTCTCTCTCTCTCTCTCTCTTTCTCTCTCTCTCTCTCTCCACCGCCTTCCTCCACTGCTCCCTCCCTCTATCCAAACTCAGTGCCACACCAAGGAAAGCGAAGCGGCGAAGATTTATGCCAAAAATCTTCGCAGACATAAATTCAAGCCATCCAGAATTCTCCGTGCTGCCGTAGAAGAGATATAAATTCCAAAGAAGCGAACGAAAATGTATTAAATAGTATCGATGGTGTATATTATAATCAATGTGAGACATATTCGGAGGAAAAGGTCTGGAAACACGTTTTATCTGAATTCATTGGTTTTTGTTTTGGGGAATGTGAAGCGGAATGTGGATCATAATTTAGTTCAATAGAAATAAATCGATTGAACATTTAAGGATAAAAGGCAAGGAGTATGAGCGGAAATATTTTATATTGGCACTTTAAAACTAACTACAGCTGATCACACTCGAAGCCATATCTTTCTACACGCCGAAAAAATTGCTGGAAACGTCTCTTAAATGCCAAAGAAGGAGGAATCAATCTTCAAATATTGATATTTTTCGAAAAAACTTAGCGACCTCTTCATTCAGAAGCATGACCTCGTCATTCATCCAGTGAGCATCTCTCTATTCAAGTAAATAAGGTATACTTTCCACCATCATTCGCGAAATAAATGTCACCATTTCTTTTCCACACGGGTTCATAACTTTCTTGGTGTAGTGCAAACGATATCTGATAGCATAACAATAGTATTTTGTAACATTCATCCAAGTCACACGGTTAGCTTACGGCTGAAATCAACTGCAGGCGGTGGGGGCGCTATCACGTTAGCATTTAAAAGGATAAGATATAAAAAGTATGAGTTTGAACAATTTTTCGCAGGGGAACGCATATCTACATTAACATATTTCTATTCAATGAAAAGGAATGCCTGGTACAACTAACATTAAAACTACTCACCAACAGTTATTCGTCTTCCAAACAGCAAGGACAAATATCTTTACCCACCTGAAAATAAATATAGAAATATAAATAAATAAATAAATATATATGTTAAAATGAATTACATTTAATTTTGGTCACTGCTCATAAAATACCCAATTATATTTGCTTGGATATTTAATTATAGGAGTTTTAAAAGACTTCGAATAATAATTAGAATGCTAATTATAAAGTCAATAACCAATTTCAAAGTCGTTCAAGGGTATATCAAATAATATTTTTCTACTTTTATGATCTACAAGAACTATCAAAGGAACCCTGGACATGAGAATTTGTCAGAATGGCAACAGCTGATACCTGATATACCATCTGGGACTAATTTATAAATATAGAAAACAGAATAATTAAACGGATTCCGAAGAAAACCGCAAAAACTATTTACCCCAAAGATGTAAAAATATTGAACAGATTTTTCAAAATTTTCACGGCTCCAAATTCACATCGCCATTCTTCGGCTTCTAGCAATTTCTTTCTCTTTCTGGTATTCCATTCGCTGAAGAACACGTTCGTTTGGCCCCAACAAAACACAAACACTCGATCGATCACGGCTAAGTGTATATTTCTACCGTGACTCTAAACACACACATTCACTCGATCCCCATACTTCAACGTAAAGACCGCCGTGCATCGCTGGGATACCATTCGCGACCGATAACGATCCAATTGGAGAAGCACGCGAGTCACCGAGCAACCCTAATCACTTCCTACTTGGCGCATCATACCTCGGAGCATGTTTCAACGTGAGTAGTACGCAGCTTCCTAAATGAATGTCTTCATAACTTAAAAGACGCCCACACGTGATTGGAGTGGAGTTGGGGTGCGGTGGAGGGAGGGGCGGGAGAGGTGTTCACCGTTCCTTGAAATACCCGACGCGCGAGCGGGCCTCTCTCACACCGACGGCTCCCCTCTACCAGAGTCCGCACCGTGGCCTTCACACGAGACCGCTTGGAGAGTCACTGAAGGGAGGGAAAGGGTGGTATGGTTGAGGGTTATAATGGGGGAGGGGATGCATGAAAAGGGACGACTTACTTGGAGCGGAGCGTGGGTGGAGGGGGTGGGGGTCGGGCGGGAAACGGACGTCGGGTGAGCCGGGCGGAAGGAGACCCGCGCCATATGGGCAGGGGCGGCGGCGGAGACGACGCACGGGGGAGCGGTGAGACCCCAGGCGAGGTCGGATAGGACATCATCGCACGAAGGAGAGCTGATATTCTGTCATCCCGTCAAAATTCAGAATTACGTCTCTTCTTCACGTCCGCGACTCGTTTATCCCCTGACGCAGCTCAGAAGTTGAGGATACCATCAACTTTATTGCTTCCCTAAGAAATAGGCTGCCTCTTGCGATCCAGCACGAGCCGAAACGGGCATTTCAACGTTAATTTTAAGTATGTTTTCATGCCTGGAGCATCCGAAAGGAGCCATGGGCTTTGAAAATGTGGAAAAAAGTATGATTGTAAACTAATAATTTAGTGGAAATAATCCCTATATACCAAAAACTATATTAACTTGTATGGGTACGTATACACACTGTGTGCACACAAGATCATGTGCAAGTAAGCTACCGCTAAAGAAGTCACTGCCTTCGATTCCCGAAACGTCCTCGGGTTTCATTTCCACTGCTCCTTGATTCCCCTGCGTAAACCCTTGCATGGCGTGCACCTACATGAGGGAATTTACAAGTCGGAAGAGAATTGGTTCTTCCAATTTTACGAAAATCGATCCCTTAACAGAAATGAGTTGTGCTTTCAACGATATTATTCTTCTAGCTTACATTTTTCCACAACGCCCGGCAGATTTTCTTTCGTTCTTAAGAGGGTGTCAGGAGAGGGGCTGAGTTAAGAGGGGCTGGTGCAACATTTAAAAGTCCTGAGGACGATGACCGAATTGGGTTTCCGAAACGTCGGCAGCCATGGAGATACTAAACCAATGGAAGGTCCGAAAGGATTTCACTAATAGCAAGTCATTTCGAGCAATGTGACAATTAAAATTATTGCTGCAAAGTGAAACGTGCATTAATGACGGAGAATAATTCATTTTCAGGTGTTAAATGGTGAAAATATTCCATGATGAAAGAAGACACTTGCCTTTTCTACATTAAATAGTTTTAATACGACCTAGGTTTCGTTACAGCGTAAAACCTTTAGGTGCATAAAACTGAAGACGCTGCGCTGCAACGAAACCAAGGTCGCTTAAAACTATTTTATGTGGAAAATTCAAGTGTTTTCTTTCATTATAACGATGAAGAGCTACGCGTTGCTAACATATTACTTAAAAGAATTGTGTGAAAGAGCCCAAGTCTGGACTACTTTATAATTACGTCACTTTCATTTGCACACAGAAGCTTCTAGGATCAAAATTCAATAATACGAGTATGGATTTCCGTTCCCCTTGTCCCATCATTTTCCCCACCCATTTCCCATCTCGTAACTCCGCCATTCCAACTTCAATTGTACCATTTTAAGTCACCTGCACGCTTGAAATGTACAATGTAGAAATGTTAGAAAGAGTGGTAGGTCTTAAACAGGACGACTTACTTCTAGCCAAGACAACGTTTATTCAATTTACATTGTAAATATTAGACTCGGGGTGGAAAGAATTACTTGAGCAGCTGATAATCGGAAATAGGAAGCCAAATCGAGCATAAAGTGTCAAGGAAACGATTGGTCATTGAACTAGATTAATCCTGAAAAATAAAAACCGAAGTCGTTATAAGATAGTTCCAACGCACAAGAATGAAAACTTCGGTTGTTGCAAACGAGAGTCAGATGGATCCGTCGTCAAACCAATGACAGGATACTGATTAGCACCTTATCAGTGGTCTTCAACGAGAAAGGCACTATAAATACAACTCCAATATGTAGAAAGAATGGGTGTACCCGCTCCTTAGAATGAAGGGCAGTGGAATCTCCGTCAAAGAGAATACAAATTGGAGTCTAGGCTAGCTCGAAAGGCGCCACACAGTTAATGTCGCGAGCGCTAAAAAGAGTAATCGACTCAGCCTCCTCTCTGACTGCTTGTGTGAGAGCATAAAATATGCAGCGGAAGGCTAGCAACGCGATTGGTTCGGCCGCGAGAGAGCAAATTGCAGAATCAGGAATTTAGAGGAGCATAGACTTCGATGGGTAAAGAAGAGCGGGAGAGGACACGATGGGAGACGAATTGGTGGATTGATAAACCCTCACCGAGAGCATATCCCGGACTCGTGCGGAAACGCTGTGGAAGGCTTTAAACCAAACAACTAAGGGTTGATCGATGGCACTATTGAAATATTGAAATTAAACGTCACTCGATGAAAAGAATAGTAACACCAGTTCTGTGTACAGCAAGGATGAATCCGAACCACTTTCATCTTATTTCAGTAAAAAAGCACTAATTTATTGGAGACACGCATAACCACTCCAGATATCCACCAAAGAGGTATCAAATATATATCCTCCGGTAATACCCTAGCGAAGGGGTGATTTTTATCCTTATAAGTCTAGCATTCAAGACTAAAATGGAATATTTGTACTGCGCAGCTGTTTTAAACAGGCTAATCTGAATCCCTTGATTTTCTAATGACAAGAGAGAGTTGTGAGGATAGTTCAATTACGTGCATATCACCGGATCGACAGAAACATTCACATCATTGAAGAGGGAGAAGGTAAAAGGAACCGAAAAGGGGTGCGCATTGAAAGATGGTGAAGATGTTAAAGAGGCAGACTGTGGAGCGCAAGGGTAGGGTGGGGAAAATGATGGGACAAGGGGAACGGAAATCCATTGGCCAGCGAGAGGCCTTCGATGGGGCAGGCCGGCAGAGCGAGGCAGTTAACGACAAGGGGGAAGATTGAAAAGCTGGGCCCGGGGGAGGGGGTGGAGGGGGGGAGGAGGTGGAGGGAGAACACGTAGAGCTGGCCTCCAGCCTTGATAGTATAAAGCGCCCGCTTAGGGACGCATGCACACCCGGCAGCGCTTTCCAGAATTCGGGTGGCCCGAACGCACGGCTCCAGTTAAATTGCATTATACGACCAAATCCACCCTCACCGTCCAAATTCAAAACCCTCTCCCCGCACTGCCTCCACCACCAATTTCCCTCAAATCACTCCTCTTGCCACGACTGCCTACAACCCCCCGCCCTCTCTCCCCCCCTTCTCCCCCCGGAACAGCAAAATCCAGAGTGACCTCCGAACGGTCCTCCCAGGTCCGCTTTCGGGCATTCCGCTAACCAGCCCGATATTTATTCACGATCCGGTCTGTCTTTCGAATGCTCGTTAAAAGTTTCTTGGGTGGTAAGTAACATCACCAGCCGTGTTTCGACGCTTCCAGTACTAGGGATCGGGCGGACAAATCCTCCTTCACCGCCCGAAGACGTGGAATTCACCTGCAAGCCTCGGTGACGCTCTGAAGAGAACGAATACACTCTAACTCAGTGAGTTTCTGGTTTAAAAATACAACATTTCACATTAATAGCGAGATGCATTCATTGACAAAGCTTGGTTCACCAATATTGACGACGTTTTCTTTGAGTCCACCAGAGGAAATCAATTGCCCCGCGACAATCTTACTTGTTACAGTCACAAGGGCGCAGTGAGTGCAAAAACTGGAAAAAACTATCGCCCATACGGAGATACTACACAGCCCCTTGTGTTCTCTAACACTATTATTATTTTAGGATGATGGCGCACTCGTTTATGCTTAACTAAAATATGTGGAAAATAGAAATTAAATAAATTACATGGATAAACTTCCTGGATAAAACGGAAAGAGATAAAAAAGATGACTGAGATAAGTTTTTTAATACAGCCAAGAAAAATGGGCATAAAATGGTGCTTTGTTTTGATTGCATTCACGGCAATAAAAGATTTAATAGACGTCCCTAACTAATAGATTTCCCTAAATAAAATTTTGACGGGCGGATTTTAAATTTATAACTCTATTGTATTTAAATTAGTTTACACATTCGTAAACTCCTCCTGGGTGGAACTAATCAATCAGCTATCAGACATTAAATTTAACCAGAGAATTGACTGTATGGTATTCTATTATCTGCACCAGTATTAATAATTACTGCAATAAAGATAAACATAATGCTGTGAGCAATGTCCCAGAAGTGTCATAAGCCAGGTTTTTCCTTTGGAAATAAAGTTCCTTCCAGTTTTAACTGATGTACTAAAGATTATCTAATACAGAAATAAGGTTTTACATTTTCCTCGGATTACAATTTAAGAAACAGTATTCATTCAATTTTAGGACGGCCTAAAACTAAATTTGCTGAACGTTGCTGGGTAGAGATGTATGCATACCCTGCCGTGTAATAAGATTTTGTGGAAAGGGAGGAAACCGCATTGCAAGGATATCATGCAGTAATATTTTCAGCTCAAACGTGAAACAAACTCCTTTTCACATGAATCAACGACCATTTTCGAGCATTAAGCAATCGTATTGAAACCGACCTCGGATGTCTGCTGCAATTTACCCAACGCACGTGATTTTCGCTTTTGGGCCAGCGGCCGTAAAAACATCCCACCCAAACAATTCAATTAAAATCCTCCGAGTGTTTGCCTTTCAGTGCAAACTTTTCCGGCAAATACAAATGAATGCAACTTGCAATGTACTGCGCGAAAGAGGTGAGTTATGCAACGAGAAATAACGACGGTCATTGCGGGGCTAACATTTACTCGTATCCAAGGTTTACCTCGCTACGAAGCGGTCTTGCGAAAAGCTAGTAGGGGGCCTGTGGAAAGTACACATCAATGGTTGGTCGAGGATATACGCAGCACGCTACAATATGCCAAAACGCCAGATACACGAACTATGGAAGCACTAAGCGGGAGACTTACCGTTCCTTGACACCGCAAATATATGCTTGCGTTTTCAGTATCTTTGTGCTCGATATAGGTTCGTCAAAAATCAAATATCTATCCTGTGAGGATTTACGTCTCTGAAAAAAATCCTGAGGAAAATGAAAAAGGCTGCTATCGATAATCCCTTCACCGATGACGGATCATGCATTCCTATAACATCATAATCTATCAGCGTACCTAGGCTAAAATGAAGAAGATTTTATTTGAGACCACCTCCATGAAAAAAATAATGTCGTAACTCTCTTTACCCGAGTCATATTTTAGCCAATTATGTGATTGGGAAAAAATTCAGGGTGCATTCGTTCTTTTAACACATTTCTTAACTCGTATAAAAGCGCGGAATGAATCGCAATCCCTTGCCTACCCTCCCCTTCTCCACTACTTACCATATCATAAAATTCCAAGGAATAAAAAGCGTTTTTGCTCATACTTACTATTTCTCTGAGAAAAAATTATATCCTTTGTCATGAATTAAACTGCACAACTTAAAACATTTCGTACCACCCGTCTCATATACATTTAAGTTGATAATATCTTACGCACACCAAGAAATTCCACTGAACTTTCACCGTATACGGTACAAATTTTTCTCCTGCCCAAAGATTATTCCTTTCCCACTCAATTAAAATCTTCTTCAATACTTTCTCTTCTTCTTTCCTGTATGTTCTCATTATTTTCACCAGCCATGAAGCACTTCCGCAAAGTATATCTTGAGTTCTACAGTTTGATGATTCACTACGCCGTAATGAAGAGCTGTATATTTCGGATAAGTCGAAATTGGACGCAAAGATGAGAATTTCCACACGAGCGGTAGTCCCATCATAATACCGTACGAAAACTTTGAACTAGTTACCCACTGAACGAGCTTCCGTGGAAGGAACTTCTCTAAGAGCCGGGCTAATACTGTACTAAGAGCTTTTGATGATAGGCAAGAAGTGGTTACCTGCGTTTTCCACTCTACTTGGCCTCTTTCCGGCCTTATTAAGGTAACGACCTTTTATTTAAGAGGCCCGTTCTTTTTTACGGGCTCTTGAACGCTTTTCGGCTGTCTTTAATTAATGAAAGAACCAACCAATCCCCCCCGGGCCCTAAATTTCCCCACTCAAGGAAAGGGGCCCTCGCGCGATCGGTCCTCTCACTCCGAATGCCTTTTCCCCTCCTTGCGTTATAATTCCTTCGGGTTCCCCTTTCCCGCCCCTGACCGCCGATTCCTTCCCTCCCTCCTCCCCCTAGTCACCCTCACGGGAGGGAGTGGAGCTTTTACTCCCCCCCCCACGGTGCACGGCCACGACGGGCGGGACGCAGCACCACCACGCGGGAGCACGCACCGCCGCTCCCACAGTCGCATCACACGCACCGATACCTGAGGCGAAACCTTTACCCCCCCCACTCGGTTCTCCCGCCATTTTTCTCCTCTCCCCCCCCCCGATACTATGCTGCCCAGAGAGACTCCCGTCCCGCCAAATCCACGCTTTACAACATAATCCCCTCGCCTCTCCAACCACCATTATTCATATTTCTCTTAACCCACACCCTCCCGCCTCCCTCGACTAGCGCTCACTCCACATCCCCCTTTTCCTCCAAACACCCCGTATCCTCGCCCTGCCACACCCTCCCGGCCCTCGTCCGTCCTCGCCATTCCCCTCCCCCACACCCTCCCCCCCCCACGTGACCCCTTCACCCTTTGCACCCAAAGGGGTCCGGTGTTGTCTTCGCCCCATATCTTCCAACCTTACACCCACCAAAATCTCTCTCATGTTCGAAAGGTTCGAATTCCCTCCCAGGTTACGTCACCACCTGCGTGTCGCCGTAAACTCATTCAGCATTCGCGTAAATGCCTTGGCCGGTTGGCGAAACGATTCACATGAAGCGATCAAAATAATATCCCTGATGCTAAAAGCATTTTTATTAATTTATACGTTATGAATGGGTATCTCCTTATGTTGAAGCGTGCTTCTGGTCAGATACATTATCTTCGGGGAGGTATAAAGGTGAAATTATAGAGGAAAGAGCATTGGTCAACTATTTTTCGCTAGCTATGTTACATCCTATTTGATAAGTCTCTTGTGTGTCATCCGACCCACATTTTCCATGGCGTATGTCTGTACATTAGCCAAATTCATTTCCTAAATTCAGAACATAATAGAGTGCGACGAAACGAGTTCATAGTTCAATTTTAAATATTTGGCCGATGCAAAAAGAAAGCACCAGGTAATGGTTACGTGAGCTAAAATTAAAGCAAACTAGATAAATGATTAAATGAGAAAATCTCACTTGTTCCCTGGTAAACATCGTTGAAGCAATCAATGAAATAAAAATGCAAGGTGTCGTGCTGATGTACGGAGAAAGGATAACCATGCTGCAATTTATGGGCGACAGAAAAAATGAAGGAGAAACGACAAGAATGCTGATAAGAATGGAAAGGTATATTAAAAGCTACAAGCTCAAAAAAGAGGAAAAAAATATTTGGTTCGCAAAGCAAGTAAATTGAAACTGTAAAAGTTAAAACTTGAAAATATCGAAGAATTTACAATTTAGTAGGCACCAGGAATATCAGCAAGAAGGGCAGAAAAAGGGGTTTGGTTCGTCGAATAACTCCGATCACAAAGGCATCTCATTAAGACAATATAGGAATAAACTGTATATACCTCATCAGAAAAGATGAGTTTATGAAACTAGAATTTACTGGTCTACGCTTACCAGTGGTGGAAAAAGAAGAAGCAGGGAAGATTAAATCCTATGGAATTACCATGAAAAGGAATAATGAATTGAGCAGACAATAAAAAATTAAGTATTTTGAAAATTGATTGAAGAATTAAGTTCATAGAAAACGTTGTGAAAAAATCTTATCTATAATTTTCTAAGGCACAATAGTGCACTGTTCATCATGGCGATAAGACCCACGGATGAGTGAATTACAATGGCCAAGCATGAGTTAGTATACGATTTAGGAGGACGCTGGAGGAAATTATGATATAGATCATGAAGAGATTGGAAGGGAACACCTCGGAGTCCTGCTACAAACCAACTCCTTATTTGTTAAACTATTACGACGTTTTCGATGAAATTGCATTTTCTGCGAAATGCACTAGTCTCAATTATTGAGTAAGTAAATCAACGAAAAAAAGCGATTTCTGGTTAAGAATTGTTGAACGAAGTAAAAAGTGTGGCAAGAAAGATAAAAGCTTGCATAAACCTCAATTTTAGCGTAAACAGCCAATGAGCTGAGAGTTGAACGTGAAACGCAGAATAATCCGCTTTTAAGGTGGTCTCTAAGAGAATATCAGACTAATGTGGAAACTGCTTCAAGTTAAGGAAAACCGCATTTCTTGGTATTAGAACTAGGACTCGAAATCCTTTTGGCGATTGGCCTCAGAAGCTTTTATTTCCATCATTTCATCTAACATTTTAATTTTTAATCCAGGTGCGTTATACTATTTTGTTCGAACATTACATCTTTTCAATAAGTACCGAGTGAAGCAGAATGAACTCCCTAGTTTTAAAAATCATTGAACAGCGCGCCGGTATATTAGCGGAGTATGAGTAGTAGCGATAGCTGGAGAAAACAACGCCATGTTTAGTAATTACCAAGTATTGGTCAGATGAGCATTGAGGCTTTGTCGTAGACGTTCTTCAAGATCAATGATAGCGTGGTGGCGACGCAGAGGTTGCTGTGGACTAGCGATAAAGCGCATTTTCACCTCTCCGGCTCAGTAAATAAGCAATATTTTTGTTGCTAGGCGATTGACAACCCTCGCGAACTTCACCCAAGACCTCTTCATGGCCCCTAAGTGACATTTTGGTGCACTGTGTCCTCCATAGGCATTATTGAGCCTTACTTTTTTAAATTTCGAGGTTCAAATGTTACTGTAAACTCTGTGCGTTATTGTGAGATGCTGGAGAACTTTTTACTCTCCAAAATGGAAGATAATGGTGAGGAATATGGCATAGAAGCCTTCTGATTAGCACAGGATGGTGCCACGGCTCATACCGCCCGTCGTTCATGCCTAATCCTGCAAGAACAATTTCCCGGATGCCTGATCCCTTTACGAGAGGATGTTGTTCCATGGCGCTCACGCTCCCCGGATTTAAGCCCATGTGATTTTTTCCTTTGGGGATATCTCAAAGCTGAGGTTTACTAAGTTCTACTAAGGACCTTGGAAGCTCTTAAGGAAGCAATTCCAGATGTCATCGCTGGAATAACGAAAGATATGCTGAGAAGAGTTTTCAAAAACTTTTTTTAACGACTGAAAATGTGCACCGCTCACCAAGGTCGCCACCTGGATGAAATAATTTTCAAAACCTAATGAAAATAAAATTACGTTAAATTTAGTTTTCAGACATAAAAACTGTTTTAAATTAACCTGACTATTTTTTTAATCTTCCCATCAAATCAGGGAGTCCATTCTGCACCACCCTGTACGTAGAGTGAAATCAACAACTGATGGCCACTATTTTTTTAAAGAATTTATTTCCATTGATATGCTTCCAGCTTGATTTAATCGGTCATAAGTATTTGATATATTAGCCGTAGACAAAAGTAATAAGCTATATCGAAATGCTACGTAGGTACCACATCTTTTATCTATGCATATATACATTTGTATATATATTACATATTAATGCAAACATACAGATATAACTACATACAGTATTAATGCAATGATCCTAAGATATACTATTTTTCAAATAAAATACCAAAGAGACAAGTAACAAAATAAATGGACACTATTTCTTTTTAGACCAAATGCTTTCCAATAAAATTCAATGAATATCAGGTGATGACCCACCACCTCGGGTCTTAAAAAAAGACTCCCCGAAGCCGTTTCCGCGAGAATTATGGACGGAGCACATATCTACAGCCAAATACAGTTGACTGAATACGCCACATATTTTTCCACATTAATTTTAATTCTACTATCCATGTTAACTTGATCAAAACTCTTATCATTTCCTCTAACGCGATCCTTTCGCCGTTCCCCCATCCATCTCCGTAGCAACTTCTCAGCAGTTGAACGAAATGGAGCACCTTGGGTTCAAGGGATAGGATGGGGGTTGACGGAGGAGGGAAGCAGTCCGGACAGGCGGGAGAGGAAGGAGATACAGTGGCCATGACAAGGGAGAAATTTGTGTGACTGTGGGTGCAATGAATCACATTTTTCAGGATTTCAATTTTACTTTCAAATTCTGCAGGTTTTTGCGGGCGGATATGAAACCCCCTTTCCTGAATTAATTCCTCTATCCGGATGATTTTTCAAAGGCGTGACAGTGGAGCTGACAAAGCATTAAATAAATAAAACGCTTTCCTCCAAAAAATATAACACAAAAGGCGGAGTGGAAGGAAGAGGGAGGCATGGTTGGTTGAACCGGTATATCTACCGCAGAAGCTTAATCGTGGGAGGGTTGAGGGGGATGAAGTGAGCTGGATGGCAGGTGGGTGGAGGGAGTGGAGGCTATAAACTGCCTCGCCCTCGGCTGCGTCACTTGAAACATCGGCAGTGTATGGAACCGGGTCGCGAATCTTGGAAAATGAAACTGAAAAAGAAACTGTAATAGTAACTTTAACGGAGTCACCCGCTATGTGTGCATTACAATGCAACCATTTCAGAGAGTAAAAATCATTCGCCTTGACCGGGATTCGAACCCGGATCCCTCGATATCCGGCCGAGTGCTTTAACCATTTAAAAATACCAATAAAGTATGGAACCACAAAAGACACCGCTGAACTTGGACTCTATGCCGCTAGTAAGCGGATAGGTCTATCGATGTCTCTATTTGTTGCTTGGAAATCTTACATCGTTAAATATATGTTTATGTGTTAAGAGTTTGGATAAATCACGGACGACTTTTTTATATCTTGTATCAGAAATATTATTCTTGTAGGAAAAATGTTCCATTTTGAAAGCGTAGATAAGCAGAGAAAAGAAAAAGGTACAATATATTGATAGAACTTTAAATCTTATGGAAATAGTATGATTATCTTTAAATTTCTCTCCTCCAGCGCACAAATTCTAAAAATTCTAAACTCTTTACCATATCATTTTATCAAATTCCAATTTTCCGTTCCAATATAGAGACATAGATGAATTCTAAATCTCATTACCCAGCATTACACTCTGTTATTTTGATTTCTGAACGCGTTTCTTTGCCAGCTCTTCTATATATTGCCATAAATTAGAATATCTACTGCCTTAGTTCGATTTATCGGCGAAAAATAATAAAGAAAGTGATTTACTTTGGCACTTCTTAATGTTGCGCCTTCTAAAGTCTACACGCTCTCCCACGGTCTTTCTACAAAGCTCTTCATAGAGGAAATAATATTTAATGGAGTATTTAGATTTTGAAATTTTTTCATTATTAAAACTTCTCAAGTTAATTATTTAAGACCTGCGTAAGCAAATCCTCATTAAGAAAATATCATACAATAGAATATGATAGGGTTTTTTGCCTAAGGAATAACAACAGGTAAATAATTCCTTTTTTTTTGGCATTGGGAGTCTATAAATACAATTAGAGTGTGAAGGTGCTAGAAATATATCAGGTTAGATTAATGTTCTATAGATTTTGATAAATGCATCTATTCTGAAAAAGGCTACGCCCACATAGGAGGAGTATCAATAATAAAATACAATGTAAAAATTATATCAGCCTTCGGCAACGGCTGGCACTCATTATTTATGAGAGGAAGCAGTCTCCGTTGATATTTTGTTTGATTAAAATGGAAAAACACAGTAAACGTGACGCCTATCTCTCCTAACGTGGCGAAACAGTGAATAGAGGTAAGCAGCGGAAAGTTTACTTGAAAGTCAGATGCTCCACGTTACGGCACAACTTGAGAGTGGCCTTAAACCACATATATTCCGCTCCGATGATAAACTAAGAGCCTTCACTTTGACCACGATTGGTGCTATTACATGTAAGAGAGATTTCAGCATACTGGATCACCGTTTTTCTGAAAGCATTATTATATTTCTTGGAGGGAAAGTTTGGAGTGACTAAATAAATATATAATTAACCTAGGCACTCTGTAGTGCATTTTCGTAATAATTATTTACAAGGAGTAGTAAAACTAAAAAGATGCTTAGTAAAATCGAACCCGACTCAGATGGAAAGTAGTCGATGGATTACTCAAACATATAGTATGTACATGTTTATCCCTGTATATATTTGTCTTTAAACGTACTCTCTTCAATCCCATTCAATAGTCAACGATATAATCCCAATCACGAACATTAAAAGAAAGTATGAAAGCAAATCAGAATCCCGAGAAGGGAATTTTTCACGGCTGGACATTGGTATTCACTGCCGAATTCACTGTCAGCGCAGTCACGGAAGCGTTACACGGTATCCTTTCGCGGGAGCAAGATCATTTGACGATTTTGGCGAATTGAGTGGTCGACGAATTTCCAATGATACTCTCCTCCGCTGCCGGGTGGGGGCCCGGCCCTTCTCGCCCCGGCCTCTCACTCGCACTTCACGCCCCCACCCCCGCGAAAGACCTCTCTCACCGTCATGTCCAACACTTTGGCCCGCCTAATGGTCGCACGGCCGATATCCGATGCCCAGCTCCCTTGTCCCCTTCTCCCATCCCGCCCCGTAGCCGGGGAAATTGGGGTCAGTCAGTCGTGGCGCAGCCGCCTCGGCGCTCTCACACCGGAAGAAGGGCCGCCCTCCCGACACACGTGGGACGCGACACCTGAGCGTCACACCTGCCCTCGTATGCTTACCAGAAGGGAGAAAAGAAGTCTGGCGAGGGCATGGATTCGCGTCGTTAGGTTTTCTGTAAACTGACACATACACTAACACACACATACTGCGACGCATGAATCGAAAGATGGAGCAGCGCTTGCAAAGGCACAATCTGATTTGAGCATGGACCAAGTATTATACAAGGTTTCCTCGAGGACGAAAGGACGTTAACCTTAAGGAAGGTTTTAATTTACCATTCTATCCAACCTTAGAATCATTTGATCACGGATGAAGCCGGCTGTTTTCCTCTATTAATAGATGCGCGAACAATGTGAATTTTGGTGTATGGCTGTCGACAATAAATTTTAAAAATATATATATTTTTCCTTCATGACACGAAGCACTCGAAATTGATCATTTTTAACTTCAGAAATATATTTTTTTAATATCACATGATGATGAGCAAAAATGAACATTTGGATAAGCAACAATGTGAGAAAAAATTCCGTAAAATTATGCAACCAAGGCAATTAACGTACATCACCCTATAAGTATTTGAAATAGCAAGAATCAGTCTATTTTACAAGTCCCTTTACGCTGAACTTTAGCTAATGGATTTGGGAATAGGATACACCATGTTTATTTAAAAGGACTCTGGCCTTCTGAAATAAAAGAAAAAACCAAGAATACTATGCAGAAGAATGAAAAATATTTTTACTGATGCATTTAAAAATAACCGGGAGAACGAGGGCAATGAATATGCGTAGACCAATTTCCAGTATTAATACAGGAATACCTGTATTTTTCACCCACGTTTTACATTTCCAGAAAACCCGGAAATTTTTGTTCATTTTTTTTCACTTGGCACTTTGGGAAATGAGGAAAACGGACGCCCCTATTTTACAATTACTCGTATAGCATCGTTTTAACGACGTGGTAGAATTATTTAATTATTAGAACACTGCACGTTCATTTTCATGCTTGTTTAGTAACCTGCGGAATTAATTGAAATTCCCAAATGAAAGCTCAAACTGTCGTCAGGAATACACACTTCGGAGATGAAGACTTCAGAGTCTGAACTGAAGAAGGCCTCAGAGAAGGCCGAAATCTCAAACTTTCTAAAATGTTAGTATCCTTTTACGTGTTATCTGTTTTATTTTTGTGTTCTATTGTGCCGTCCAAATGTTGTATATATATTTTTATATATGCATGTTATATGAGCGCATGTATTTCAAATATCCATTAAAAAAAGGAAAGCACGGAAAATGTATAAGACATTTTAAAAACACATAAGGAGATAAGGGTAGCCGAAAAGGTGAGTTGGCAGTTTAGGCCGCTAATCGGAGGATCACAGGTTCAAGACCCCGTGAGTTTCTTGGAACCTGTTCATACTTCAAGTGGTGCGATAATCTGGATACTCCTAGTTCGCGATGAATTGCAGATTAATTTACTCCTACGTTAATACAATCATATATGTTTGCGGTAATTAAAAAAAAACATTTTTGAGACTCATTACCATTATTAAAGCTTAAATCAGCCAGACAGCATGATTTCTTCTAATTTATTAGCACTCACTAAAGGAAATAACATGCTGATTACTAAAATTTGGAAACTAAAAATATTTAAATAATTAATGGTATTTCACAGCACCTTCTTTCCAAAAAAGATAACAAAGGGGAATAGATACCTTATCGCTTCCACCAATGAATTTTGTAGTTCTAAACTCAGATCTGTACTCAAAATAATATACAAGGTTAGTATAAAAAGTTTTGGGAACAATTTTTTCCCTGACGTGACTGCACATCGAAGCGCGCTCGCAATGCACAGGCTTAGTGGTGGAGAGTCTCACCTTCAACACGCACCAAGTACCGATTGCCTGCGAAGGTTATTTCAGGCTGTTCCGTGTTTTTAGTGGGTTCTTGTCGAGTGACTCGGTGCAAGCGCACAATGCAGCGAACGATTTAGCAGCGGTTGGTCATCATGTTATTTTAGACTGGGGAAATCGGATACGGAGAGGTTAGGTATGATTCGCAAAGTGTTTAAGGATGAAATAATCCGACAAACTGCAGTTTTCAAGTGGTACAAGCTATTTGAAGATAGCCAATAGATTGGGGAAGAATGAGCCAAGCACTGGACTGCTGTCGACGTCAAGAACCGAAGACAGCGGGCGTGTAGTGCTGAATTTAGACCCTCAGTTAAGTATGGCATTGGCATTGATAAGATGACAGTGCACACACTATTATCAATGGATATTTGGCGATGTGAAAGATCTGTGCTAATCTCACCCCAAAGGTCTTTGGACGGTCGACCAAGAACAGAGTCGAGTGTCTACTTGTGATTACCTTCTGCAACAACATCGCGACGATTACCCAACTCCCTTACAGTCCCGACTTTGAACTAGGAGACGACAATTTCCTATCCCCAAAAGTGAATTCCTCCCTTAAAGGACACCACCACGTCACGCTAATGGCGTCAAAGAAGCGTACCCTTAAAGACCCTCCGGAATCCACCTGCCAGGGAGCCTTCGAGTCGTGAAAAATCCGCTGGCAAAAGTGCGTTGACGCTCAAGGTATGTACTTTGATGACTTCTCGATACTTTTAATCCAAATCTAATCATTATTCACGTCTTAAATTGATTCACCGAGAAAAAGTGGTTTATTTTTATTTTTTTGAGTTCCAAATGGTGAAATTATTTCCAGAGACAATCATCTTTGCTGTAGTTTAGTGAATCATAGTTAAATCCCGCAATTATCAAAAGGAAATTAATCATGTTAATTACAAGATACTCTGAAAACTATATATTCACCTTAATAATACGTACAAAATTCTATTACAAGGAGTTATTTTCAGCCTTAACTCTTGATCACCTTTCATCAAGCGGAGAACATATGAGAAAACATTAAAATTACGGGTCTGAAAAATTTGGAGAGGCGAAGGAAGGAAAAGGGGGAAGAAAGGTATTCAGGTGGGGCAAAAAGGGCTGGATAAAGAAAAGCACGTAAGCACTGGAGACAAAGAGGCGAGGCGAGGAACGAATGAGTGGGGACTGCTCGGGAGGCGAAAGGGAAGAGCGGAATGGATGTAAACAATGGGGGAGGAGAATTGAGGGGAGAGAATTGGAGAGGGGGGAAGGAGGGCGGCGGAGCGACGAATAGGGAAGGAGAGTATGGGATGTCAGCAAGTCCGTGGGGCGTGCAGAGCCTCCCTCTCGCTCCACGAAGCCAGAGGATTCTCCGCCTTTCTCGCCGCGCGATTGCTTAAACGACCCTTGGCGGAGTGGGGAGGAGGGGAGAAAGAAAAGACGGGGTACGAAGCTGGAAGCCTGCCGGGAGCGAATGCGAATCAATTTACAAAAGGGAGCCTGGAGAGAGCGATAAGGGAGGCAAGGGCTAACGATGAAGGGATGGGGACAGTCGAGGAATTATTTCTTTTCTGTTTAAGTGTGTCGGTGAGTGAAAATATCAATGCGTTGAGAGGGAGTGGGACTAGTGACTTTGATGTTCGAAGCAAAATCAAGATGCGGGCATAGGTAGATGATGAGAAAGAGAAACGCGCCCTTTAGCGAGCGGAATATTGTTCATATTAATAGAATTTAATGAAAAGGTTGTTTATATCTGAGTTAAAAGAGATAACTTTATGCGTGTATTTTGTTCAAAGAAACATTAACTCATAAAAAAGGAAAATACTCTTTGATAAAGACGCGGAGTTAATTTTTGAATTTTCTTCTACCAAAGGGACCAATTGGAAGTATCGACACACCCCTAGGTCGTTTTTTTATCTAATCCATCTTTTTTAATCACATGCTCTTAACTACTTCGATATAACTTATATCAGATCGCAAGGCTTGGAGATGATCAATTCATAATGCGACGGTTGTTCCAATATGAATCGGAAATACATCCCGTCAATTATTATTTTTGGTTCCGTTTGTTTGGTGGTGAAAACGTTGGGAGACATATTGAGCGAGAGAAGAGGAGGCATGACTGAGAATGACCTGGTAAACAGAATTGAGAAAGCAACTAGAAACAAAACGATTCCGAGTGGAAGCAAAAATAAGATAAGTATTCAAAAATAAAAATAAAGGTGTCATAAAAATGAGGCGAAACCTAATTGGATAAGGTAAAAGAATGCTGGGGATTTGATTTAGCGAGAAATACCCAGTGATAGAAAGAAGGAGAGGCACAAAGGCCTTTGTACCTCTCGTTACTTACACACAAGTGGGCGAAAAATGTCAAAGCCATCTTTGAAAAGGGGAAAACTTCAAGGTCGAGCAAACTCTATTGCTGAATTCCAAGATTGGGAGTAAAATTAAGTGGGCAGAAGGACAAAAACAAACTTCAAACATGTATTCGATTCAGTATAAATTAACAAAGGATTTTTTCTTGTTATGGCTCAAAAAAGATTATTATTTTTCTCTTAATTTTGTGATAATATTTTAATTAGCCCACAAATAACAGTGCGAATTTGCAAAACCTTAAAAAATACTTTCAATACTGTCACGGCATCTCCCGCAGTTTCTTGGAATTTCTCCAATCCTTATTTGAAATAAATTTGATATTTCTTTGTAAAGCTTCTTTTTACTCCATCAAAACTTTCAAAAGTTCACTTTGGCACTCTTATTTCCATCATAATCCTTTTGAATTGCAAATATAATTTCATTACAACCTATATCTGCATGCGTACCCGCAGACTCTGTGAGTTGCTAACGCTCTCACTAAATCTATGTCAAACCATGACCTAACTGGTCAAACCGGGCAATTTCCATGACACCTAAGCCGTCATGATTTTTGAACCAGCCGTTAGTTATTATTAAATTTATTTTCTGGAGAAATCGACTGTTTGCTCTCTACGATCATTTCTAATTCTTAGTACGTACTTCCCTATCTCTCTATCTCCTCTCTTCTACCTTCGCCTAACACTTCGCCCAATCCTCAATTACTATCAGCCTCTTCCTAAAGGGTCAAAAATAAGGAAAACTTTACACTTCCACACACTTTTAATACAATAAGATCATGGTTTTAATGCTGCTGATTTAAAATATGTGGAAGTGTTAAATTTTCCTTATTTTTACCCTCATCATGAAGGAATTTCACAAAGTTAAGCCTGAAACTGTTAGCCTCTTCCTTCTTGGAATTTCCCCAAATATTTCTTCTAAATGATCGGACAAGCTACCTATTCCTTCCTCTAGAGGACTACTTGTCCACAGATACACCTGAATCATCACTAGATTGGTTAGGTCTGATTTTATCTCTACCTATAGAAGTTTATCACTCGCATGCTCTACAATTACTAATATTTTTCCCAGTTTCCTATGCAGTACCACCAATTTTCCATATGGACTTTCCTCCCTCCCCTTAACTGTAACTAACAACCCACCAATAATCCACTCTCTTTCTCCATTTTACGTCACAAAAAAACCAAGCATATCCACACGTACTTCCTTGATTTCTCTCTCGATGTTCCCTGTCCTCATCATTCTTTTTCTCATCGTGTCCGTCCCTTTTTATGATGAGAATAATGACTGAGGTGACTTTCCGTAGCTTCCTCAGTGGTTTTCAATGTAGCAATGTCACTAAAATGGCCGCCCTTAGAGAATAATGCGCCTTTTGCATCAATCTCACTAAGAAACAGACGCTGCACGGACTACCACTCGTTTGTCTGCTAACCTTTGACCTATCTGTCATGGGTGACCCTATCAGGAGTGCCATTGCCCCCACTCACACAGCTGAAGGGATGAGATAACCTGCAAGCCCTTCCACTACGTCGAAGCCATAGTCAATGGGAGGAAATTTGAAAGTAGAGCTTCTTCAGAAAATAATGCAAATATAAGTAACATTATGTCCTTGTTTTTCCTTCCCGCCCTGAGCGTGAAACAGGAAATCTTCATATGTTTCAGAACCTTTACAATAATGTTTTTAGTATTGACGGGAAACACTCTAATGACAGTTGTTCTGAAGCAACAATGATTTGTGGGGATTAGTAGATTAATGACATGGTTTCTATTGCATCACTGGCATTCATCTGTTCTACATGCTATCTACATTAGATGGCAATGAATGTTGATAAATGACCATGTAATTAAGAAAATATCAACTAAAATGGACGGAAATGTTTTGAAGATTCTTTATAAAAATTGGAATGAGGCAAGGCATGCAATTCATATAACGTTAACTGTCGAACATTCTGAATGAAATACTCTTTGAATGTAGCGAAATACATTCCGCTCATGGAAAATAAGATGGATTAAATCGATGCATTTTAAGTGATGAGATGAGCTCTTGAATAATAAATGGGGTGGCAAGTGCCATGCTCTGATGATTCGTTGCTTTCCGGGATACAACGGCAAGAACTTCGTTTAAAATTTAAAACTGCCCTCGAAACCATCGAGCACAGGTATCAGCAGGAGCCAGGCACTCTGTCATGAATGGATTCCCAGGGTAATAGACGGTTAGCACATGGCATTTTCAGCGACGATGGGGGTGATGGTGTGGTGTCGGATACGCGGTGCATTTTGAAGACGGGCAACTTCCGCTTACTAGGAAGGAGCGGCCGTGGTCGGTCGGCACCCAGCAGTTCAGCACGCACCATTGGCATTTCTCCTCGAATGAAAATCCTCGCAGCTGCAGGCTCCGATTCCGATTTTTAAAAATGAGCAAGCAAACTGTACAGGTATCTGCAGGCGAGTAACTAAGGACTTAGCTTTCTTTGTGCCATAATGCATAAAATAAATATGCATAAAAATAAAATTTGTGCCTTTGTGCATAAAATGCAATATCGACAAAATGAAAGAACGATTTGAATGGTATTAGAATAGTCAAGGGAATGATTTGTCTTAATCTCACGCAGCAGTGCATAAAATAAATGACAAGCTATGTCTGGATGCTTCCAATTGAAGCAAAAGTTCTATTATGCGACCTAACACTGTAACTGAATTCCATCACGCGAAAACAGTACTGTGAAATTATCTACCGGGTAAAAAATATTTATTATTTTTAACAAAAACTGATTTTTAGCTGTCATCAAAATTTTAAAATTCTGAAAAAGTAATTTCTGTGAACGGAAAAAATCAAGCTCCGGAAAATATTTTCCTTCTTCATTAGGCACTTATAATTGGAAAATCATGGTAACAATAAAGTGAAAAACATAAATTGAAACTGGAAGTGTGGCAAAATTTTAGTAGGATCACGCAAGTAGCACTTTTGAGTTACTCTTACTGTAAACGCATATATAATAATAAAACGGAAAACTTTCGGCATTTGTTATGGATGCGAAAAATGCATAGTTTTAATTGCGACACATCGTCAAATATTAACTACAAATATATTTTGCCATAAATTCATGTTTACATCTTATCGAATTGTAACAATTGGCATGATTATTTATAAGATATCACAGTGTGTCCATACCGCTGTGAATTTATTATAAATGCAATAAACCTATGCCGTTTAATAGATGCTCATTACAAAACACAGCACAAAAGATACGCTTTACTGCTTTGATACATAACCAATGCAATTTTTCCTCGGGTCTGGGAAATAGTCAGTAGATCTGTAGTAATGGCAGATTAGAGACGACCTCAGGGCACCCATATCGCCCTCCACTGAATACGCGAATAACCCGAGCTAAAGCAGTCATATCCCCAAGCTTAACAAACAATTAAAATCCAGTAAATCTTCTGTAGGTTCAGTCGGAGAAGAGAGTCGGTGGAGGAGGGGGTTGGGGAGGGAGAGAGGGGGTGGGAGTGAGGGAGGGAGTTGAAATTTCCCGCCGAGCGCCTCTGGCCAAGCAACAGGGTTGTGGGATAAGCGGGGGTGTGCGGGGGTGGGCGGAGGGAGGGGTGGGTGGATGGAGACGAGGGCGGAGTGCGCGAAGGGGCCATAGGGTGAGGCTCCGAGCCCCGGGGGATATCCGAACGCAACGCGCCGACGCTAGCGTTCTTCGCAAGCCCCGGGACTAGAGCCGGGGATGTGCCGGGTAGGGGGGGAGGGTGGTTCCAGCCGGGAGCGTGGGTGGTGGGGTGAGGCGGTAGCGCGGGGGCGGAGAGGGGAGGGGAGAGAGAGAGAGAGGGGCGTGTCGGGGTGAACGCTCCCGGGAAAGGAATTGGGAAAGGGAAAAAACAGATGAATAAGGAGGAACGCCGTTCATGTATTTCGCTCCATTTATCGAAGTACAAATAAATGTCTTCATACATTAGATGCGAATGAACTCATAGTTATTCAATATATTTTTTTCCTGATTACGATAATACGCGCAGGAATAAATACTCACGAAAAGCATTATATCCTAGAGCTCCTAGTTATATTATGGGTGAAGATGTATACATACATAAATATATACATATATATATATATATATATATATATATATATATATATATATATATATATATATATATATATATATATATATATATGTACACACACATAAACACTTCTTTTTCCATATCTCCAAGGCAACGGGGCTGGGAGAGGGGGTGTGGAAGGAGGAAGGAACAAAAGTGAGTCTGGAAGGTGGGCGTGGTGAGAGGACCGACATCTCCCTCTCCCTCATCCTTCCTTGGGACTAATGAAGCCTTTGCTTTTGCGAATAATGTTTCACCCTTTTCCCTTCTTTCTCTCTTCTCGCTCATATTTTTGGTCGATATCGGCGGCCTTTTTAATTAATTTCCTGCTTGCCTATGATGACTTACCGCTTTTATTTCGTATCAGAAATATTCCTGGACGCCAACTCTGGTTTGCATGATGCGTAATTTTGTGTTCTTGGGCATACTTTTCATCTCCTTCATATCGTTCATATTCGCAACTGCTCGCGACTAGAGGGCCCTCTACAGGATTTTCGGAGCTACTCTCAGCGTTTTGGGTTCTGCAAAAAGAAATCTGTTTGTGTTTCCGCCACCGGGGTGCGCTAGAGAAATTGAATACGGACGGGGTACTAAGCGTCTATTGCGGTTCATCCTTAGGCTCCCTATCGCCGCCGCGCTGTTGGTTTAAGACGAAAAATAGGTTCATCGTAGACAGCTAGCTGCTATTCCACTTAATTCCGTTGTAGCACGGTGAATCAAGCACGCTTCCCAAACATCGCCTGAGAGCACAGCCCTGAAGGTAACTGATAGAACATACATAGCAAAAAAAACATCGATCCACCTTCTGGTGTACCACTCCGATCTGTTGAGTTATACATTGATGGAAATTTTTGAGGGGACATAGTGGATCGGGTTACGTGAGCTTAATGAACAAGTATCCACTGCAGGAACTACATACGCTGGTTACCACCGCTTGTAGCTGCACATTCAACCAAGAGAAACAGGTCAAGGGTAACAGTGGAAAAGCTAGCAATCTAATTACCTCAATAGAAGCGATAATTCATTTTGGCTTGCGAGTATATTTGAATGCAACAAATTAAACTTTCGGAAATTCGTTCCCGTGAATCAATCCTATTTTATGACTGCAACGCAAAACAGCGGTCAATTCCTTTTCAGCAGGTCTTTAAAACAGCTCGGAGATGGGCTAAATTCACAATAACTATCCCGATCCCATTCCTGAATAATAAAATAATATTTAAAACACTTTTTCTAGAAAAAAATTGAGATTATCTATTTGATTAAACATAGATTAGCCAGGCAATATAAGTAGAAATTGTTATTGGCTGCCCAAATTTTAAATATTGGGCAAAAACGATTGTTATTCTCTGGATGATTACAGCATTCTTTTTCAATTTAAACAATAACTATTTGAATTAGTCTAAATTCGAGGATGCTGTTTCCATATAGTTAATTTGCTGCAAAATCAGGGGATATACTTATCAAATAATTCAAGCAGGTGCTTATAGAGGCATGGTGAAAAAAATGAAATGTTTGAAGTTTTAATCTAGATTTTTGTGAGCAAACTTCATCTCGTGGCGAGTTAATCACTCACACATATTTATCTGGTGAAACTGTTTTAATTTTCAAGGTCTAAAAAAAAAACCATGTGCGCAATTAACCGTAAACAAACGGCACCTCTTCTTGATCCATCGTGTGCATAGGTCGACTCGGTAATGAAGAAAACTTCGTTAGAGATTCTTTTTTCCAGAAACAAACTCGAGAATCCAGTGGGGATGAAAACTTACCACACGCGGAGGCGATGGCTTTAGTGGGAACGGCAGGAGGAGGGAAATTGATCTTGTTGTGAATTATTCCTTGCTTTTTTTATACCCGACCCGAGAAAAGGGCCGAATCATTATGTAATTTTTATTCTCGCCTTATTTTTTGAAAAAGGAGTTGGTTAACGAGGCGATGTGGGTTAATGAAGTCGCTGCGAACGTAAGAATCGCAGGATATATTATCGACCACGTTCGAGTAATAGCTGCCTGGGATGAATAGAGTCAGACAAAGCTCCAGTTCTTTTCATTCCTTATAGGTTCCATATTTTTCATGTTGCACATTTCTAACTCTGCTGCATGCCTGTTTGTCAAAACGCTTTTCGAAGAAACTCACGAGAGAGAGCGTTTTTAGGCATCAGAAAAAGTCTAAAACTTGGTGCAGACCAAGATCAGCTTTAGCACAGAATCAAAACAAACAATTTTCTTCGATCGGGCGCCAAGAAGTGACGAGGTTAGTATAAAAAATAGTCCCTAATGAAGTTTGTTCAGAATTACATCCCTGGCGTATTAATGAAATAAAGTTCCGAGGGGTACCATCAAGGAATAAACATTGGACGCAGGCCTCTCGAGCTGATTGCTGTGTTTAAGGTCTACCAAACGAAAAGCGGCGTGCGCTCCGAGCTATGAGAGAGGAGTTGGTTACCTTCCCGCGTCCTCAAACCGGGAAAAAACCCTTGAAACGAAATGCGAGATCATCCACGGCGAAAATTACAACGGCCCGCTCAGCTCAACAATATAAAGCGATCGAATGCAATTACGGGGAAAAGGAAAAGATAATTCGAGGATATCAATTTCTCAGAGAGAGAGAGATGGGGAAAGCAGATCCGCACACAGGCTCACGCCGTGATATCGTCTGACGTGTTTCGAGCGAGGGTGAGGTCAGATAAAGAGGCGAGCGAGGGGATGGGAGGGTGCGTCGAGGGTGGAGAGGAGGTTGGGGCTGGTCAAAAAGGTCAAAATGGATACGGACTGCGCGCCCTTCGGCGTGGCGGCGCACCCCCCCAAGGCCTCCCGCTCGCCTCGCCCCGCACCAACGCCCCCTCGAGCCCGTGTTATCCTTATGATCCCGGTCTCGCATGCACGAAAGGACGATTGTAAAACAAGATATGGATGGATGGAAGGCACCTCGAGGGAGGTGGAGGGGGTGTGGGGTTAGCGCAGGGTTGGTGTCGGATGGGCCGGGGGTGAGGTGGGGGAGAGGGAGGCGGAAAAGCAGAAATGGGACATTGATCGCTTCGTTCCGATTCGCTCGAAATCCCCAAATGATCCAGTCGAATTTCCCCCTCGGTGCCCCCAACGGCGCCCGCCCACTTCGAACTCCTCTTCGCCGACCCTCGAATTCCAACCGCCCCGCTCCCACAACCACCCCACCCCCTCTTCCCGCCGGGGGCGCCACGGGGTAGGCTCCGGCGCAAGAATTTTTTATGCAGCAAGTGAGCCCACCATTTTCCCCAACCATCCCAGCGCAGAATTAGCAGTCTTCCCGAGGTTCTCCGTGTAATTTAATGGGTTGGGATGGAGTAGATCCTGTGAATCACGTGTGGATCACGAGCCTATCTGCTTGAGCTGTTCTTCCCACGGCCACCCGTCCCAGCCCCTCGCATACTGTGAATCGTAATGGATCCGCGGAGGTTTTTCCATAACATTTCTCGATGCTCGAGGGTTACTCCTTTTATGCGCTTCTCAAATCGCATTCCTTGTCGGGTGATTATTTTCTTTATCTTTATTGTTTTCCGGGCGATCGATTAACATTCTTAGTAGAATTTGCGTGATCAAAATGTAAAACAGAAAGGATAGTCGGTTCCCTAGGATATCCTCGTCTCCGGCAACCTTCCAATAAGAGACCTCCCCTGAAGAAATCCCTCCCGACCTAATATCCGTTTGCCCTTCATTAAATCCTTCTACAGCTTCTATCCTATTCAATCCGTTCAAAATGTCTGTCTTTCCACTTCCACTCATCCTTATTCCTATTTCTCCAGTCTGTCAAATTATTCGATATCCCCACTGCCTCTAACATATCCATCACTTTTAATATTGTGCTCTCTCTATCCCACACCTCAATCACACGTATATCCCATTATGCGCTCAGAAATGACTGTATTCTCTTGATATAAGCTTAACTCGCTTAAGTTCTATCATTCACAAATGTTCTGATTTAATCAGATCCCCATATAAACTCAATGTATCACGTTATCCCAATCCCTCTCATACCATTCAATCCACATACACGTTTTAAGAAATTTGGCACTATTAAATAACAGTGTTTATCATTTCACATTCCGATTTTTCATACATTCCCTTAGTTATGCAGATATTAAAAATATTTCGTCGACCAACTCCAGAATACCTTCTCCTACTCCCAAATCAAATCTGCCGACCAAGCTCGCGAAATTCACAAGGAAAACAAATAGAGTCTAAGAAATTAATGATAATAAAAATAAAGTTATAAGAAGTATATTACCTTAGAGGAATAAAAGTGCCCCTACTTTTTCATTGGGAGAGTTAGGATACGTGTGTGATCTTGATGGGTTCAGGCAGGATATCAGTTTACTTTCCAAATTTTTCTGTTTCACAATTTTTCAGTTTGAAGATGATGAACGACCCACCAAATCTTTCTGATAAAAGATACTAGAAGATCCGAAATGACATTTCCTCCCCGTTTTGTCTGAACACTTAAAACTTCTGTGGGGATATTCTCCATTCCTACTACTCACCTATTTGCTTTCACTTTACTCTATACTCTGTTTATTTTGCTGTTTACTGTGTATTAATCCTGTAACCAAGTTTTTATCAATCACTTCACAGTTCTTTTCTATAGTTGAGTAAACTAACTTCCCTACGCCATAAAATTCGTCCACTTACTCTAAATCTCTTTCCGTTCTGCTATTTAATTTTATTTATTATCTATTTCAGTCGGTATTGTTTTATTTTCCCCACCTTCGGCACAGTTTTCCCAAAGATCTATCGATGGTACAGTGAACAACGAAATCATTTCCAAAGATTACAATATATTGTATCTTGATCTAGAATGCAACCAAACTTCAGTAAAAAATGGGAGATCAAACACTTTTCCTTAGATAAATCATCATTTAGTAATTCCATCAACAAATAACCTTTTCTTTTGTGTTTCTCGCAGAAAATTCTCCGAAGGGAGACGGAATCGAATCATAAGTCCTTGGATGCAAGCAGAAACAATCCAAACTAAATCTCTGTCTCTTCGAACTCCCCGAGCCCCATTTCTATGGATTTCCAGCGATGAAGATGAAGAACGTAGTCCTGTGGAATGCCCCTTGGAAAAAAAATGGAACATTCAGGTTTCATTTTGCCAAGACAGTAGTTTAGAAGGAGATAATTCAGCTCTGTTAACAGTTTTATCTCTAAGCCCACGATTCCTGAACACTACAGCTCTATAGGCTTAACGTTTTTGGCTGTAAGTTGCACCCATTTTTTCCTTTGCCAAGAAAAAAGAGCCCTTTATTTTGACAGATAACTTTGAGATGCGAGAGATGCTATCATAGAAATCCTATTAAAATGGGCTCAAGCCATTTATCATTCCATTTCTCTGCTTCACACATTTTTGAAACCCAGATTCTGTAAATTTTGAATAAATTGAACCATCAAAGAAAGCGTACAACGAGAGTATCTGCAACCCCCTTCGCAATGACTAAGGGCAGGGGAGAGAAGAGCTGACTGTGGGAAATGTTTACGATTTCGGAGCGTTTGACTGGCAACTTAATATTGCTCGCTTACCATAAAACCCTGGAGAAGTAATTTTTTGTACCGGATATAATACCATAAGGGATCTCATTGAACTTCGAAATAAGCTAATTCTTAAGCCACCCTAAAATGTAAAGATGACCATAGGTACAAACGTTTGTCCTAACTGTGCTAAGCAAAGAACTTTCTAGTATCATTCGACCTCTTCCCGAAGTAAGTCTGCTGTTTTTGAAGAACTACAGAATTACAGAGTTCGGAAGAACGACCCCAGGAGGCCTCTCTCTTGGTAACGTCTTTTGGCAAATTATCACATCTATTGAAGAATTTAAACGACATATATTCCTAATATAAAAAATATCCTATTCAGCATCATGACCTTCAAAAATGTTGGCATTGATTATTGGTTGGGCACTGCTAACTAGTATAGTGATTTCAGTTTGACACTAATGGACCATGTATGAGTTTCATTGCCTGCCTTTCTTTTTTGCCTCCTGCGTCACGTTCTGTAGTTGTTTTCACCGTGCGTAAACAATTCTCTGAATCTAAATGCAAAGCACATAGAGGAGCAATTAATAACAAGGATTATAGAAAACATGCTGGCGGACGGGCTAATGGGTGATGGCCTGATGCGAGGGCACGGAGTGAGGGAGTGGGGCTTGAGCCCGGGCAATCAGCCAGGTTGTGCTGGTAATCCCCTCAAAACATCTCCTAAACCTAGGATTCCATATGCGCGGGCACAACTACGCACACGTCCACAGGTGAGCGCTGCCAAATGAGTGCAATTATCAATTAAAACTATATCTGCCAAAAAAACGGACGGAATCCTCCAATCACTCGAAAACGGAAGCGCTGTGGCTGCCTGGAGCAAACGAACCAAATGAAAGCAACTCTCCTGTAGAGTTAATCTTTCGAAGTTCAGTTCCTATGTGTATAAAATGAAAGGAGTAAGAACGCCTAGTGTTTTCTTCTGCATATCACTTCCGCCAGTTGGCATTGATAGCAGATTTGAGAAAAACTAAAATAAGAGTGGAATATATATATATATATATATATATATATATATATATATATATATATATATATATGTATAAAGAGTGGTGATCGGCGACATACAGATCATGTTGGATGAATGCTTCTAGCGTTGATCTCACTGTGTAGATGCGAACGGCGGGCGATGCATTGGCAGGAAAGACCTTAGGACAGCCATTGACGGACGAACTCCTTTAGGATGTGGAGGAAATCCAACTCAGACAAGCACTCTAGACGCTCGACACAATTAACTATTTGTTTATGAAAGATCCGGTGCTCTTCCGGCGTATATGTTACCATTCAGAAGCTCTGAGGACGAAGACCGGGTCGATTATCGAAACGCCGGCAGCATTGGAGACACTAAGCCGATGGAAGACCCGAGAGGATTTCACTCGATTTATTTATGTTATCTTATTTATTGGAGGAATTTTATCTGCAATTTTATACTAAATAGGGTTTGACAAGTAAAAAATGAGAGAATATTCTACGTAGAAGTCAATATTTAGAATAAAAGTTTCATTTTCATACTATTTTATGCATGAGAGAATGTAAAATATGGACAGGAAAGTTACGGCTCTATTTAAAAACCTTTGTTATGCAAACTTATGGGAATAAAGTATACATATAAGAGGAATGTCAAATTTATTCAAGCCCAGTCTCCATACTCCAAATACTAAAAATAATTCTCATAGGTATTTTTCAAGTAATTTCTTATCTCCCCTGCCAAAAGCTGGTTTTTACAAAATATTGATGACGTATCTTACGATATTTCAATATTAAAATCCCATTTAACTTAGTAAAGTGATCTGTGATTATAATACAAGGATAAGACAAGTCAACTTTGATACTTTATTAATTCATTTGATCTACCGACACCGGTTTGATCACGACATTATCAAGGAGACATTGACTCATCGCGCGAAGTCATGGCATGATTAATTAAATTTGAAAAGTGCCTTGTTTTATCATTTTATCATACGGTAAATTACATATGTCACAGGATTATTACCAAGATAATATTTTAAATATGTGATTCAATCCCTGGTGGATAATTCCTGCTCATGAATAAAAACCCGACGACCGTCAGCAGTGGCATGCACCAAAATAGAATCCTGCTATGTATCCAGCAATCACAAATGGGAAAATTTGAGAGTGAACAAATTATTTGGACAGATTTGGATTCCAAAACGAATCCCTCTACTTCTGATTTCTAGAAATGTATTAAAGAACAGGTCCCTCACACTTTTCACTGCAAAAAAAAGGATCCATTGAAATTTATTTTAAATCAGTTCCATACTAGATAATATACCCTATGAAAACATTAAATGCGCCTCGCCTTATAGCTACAATAAATATCATGCCTTTAGTTTAAAGTTCCTTGAGAATTTCCTTAATACTGGTAGTTCTCAAAATTACTCATTCTTTACCTATGTTCCCTTTACCCTAAAATAAAAGAAACTATTAAATGGTTCAAAATTACGTGAACTTTACCATTCCAGCAGTAAAATCTAAGCAAAACATTCCCCACCTTCATAAATTAGTTTATATTCAGTTGGCCAAGCATATTCAATGAGTTTAGTGTGCCCTCAAGCAGTTTTCATGCACATCATGAAAATTACACAAACACTTCTGGTCAAAAAAACGCAAAAATAGCAAACTACCTTCTCATATCGCCGAAAAATATCAAACTAGGTATATCAAAATCGAAAAATATCAAACATATATATGCTCCTCTCACCAAAGCGTTGAAGTTAAACTAAAAATGTTCAGAATTATTTATATTGCAAAACATATGGAAGATTGCATTCTGTTTAGTTAATGTTCTGAAATATATTTCAGACGGATGAGTCTCATGCGTAACGATCCCAAAAACATATCATCAAATGCCTTTGATAAAATATGAAGAAGACAAAAATAACTTAAATTGATGCATTTCGTGCCAAGGAAAAATTTTATTTTCTTCCTGGACTTTTAATAGGTGTGGCGAACATTCATCGTCTGCGGACCAATCAAATATCGCCTGCTAATGGAACTTACGCATTCAATTTAGTCGAGGGTTCAAACCGAACGCGGAAGGCGATTATCGCCGTTCAGACCAGATATATCACTCTAACGTGCAACACCGCGAACACTGCAGCATCTCTCCGCCCCCAGCCCCAATCCAGGCGAACCTCTCACCCTCTCCGGGGGGGGGGGGGGGCGAAGGGAACATGCCACCCTTGCCACCTCCCCCCACACCCCCTCGGTTTCCAAAAGCCACCCTCTCGGCCGATCTCCTCTTCCCTCACTCCACCCCACCTCTCCTCTCCCTTCACCTCTCCACTACTCGCCAGGGGTGGCACCGACCATCTGAAGATTCCAACACGCCCAGAGGCCGCGATTACTCTAGGCTCCCAGTTTAATTAGGTTATCACATTTCTGCGATAACTAATAATAAGTGTATATACAGGCATTTCCAAACTTTTGCGGTTATTGCTGATGTCAACTACGAGGAAGGTAGATATTTAGATGCATTACTATGATAAACTAAGAATAAATAAAGTTCTACATTCTTCTCCATGAAATGTGAGGCATGATATAATAAAAATCATACAAATTTTCATATTATAAAGTGTGGATATCTTGTATGATGCCGGGAGGATTTAGCTATTTTTCGTTAATGAAAGCATTGTGCAACCTACTTCGTCTTATTGACATTAATCCTGTCAATTACTATCCAGAGTTTTTACTGCTATTTATTAATGCAAAGAAACTGACAGCAAGAGTCAAAACTTGTTTATACACGAGGAATGTTCAATTAAGGATTGCCATAATATTTTTGAACAACACACCACTACTCATACTCCAAACTTTAACGGCTATTCTCAAAAAAATTTCCATTGAAAGCAATCCACTTTTCCCATACGAGTATGTATTTTCGTCTTCGAAAACATGCTAGAAGCCCATTTACTAATAGGTCCTTCAAAATCTTTTCAACGGCCTTCAAGTAATGAAAAACGCTTCTCTCAAAGGTGTCTCTTCACATTGGGGAGGACAAAGTCACAATGGATTAGGTCTGGAACATATGAAGGACGAGGAACACACTTCACATTGATTTTTGCGAGATCTTCAAAAACAAAATTTGCTGTGTGCGGCCATGCATTATCATCGTGGTGCGGGATTTCACCTTTTTGCCTTGAAATGTGGCCTTTTGCGATTTATATGACTTTGAAGAATTTTCAGTGCATACATTTACAGTTGTGTGGCCGATACGATGTGCTTATCCCACCATCCCCTAAAGAATATCAAAAAGTTATATGAAAATGACTTTTCCGGCAGAAGCCACCAATGTGGTTTTTTTTGTGTTGGTTATATTTTTCCAAATAGAGCCCTGCTGTTTTCTCAAAAACGAACCATCCAAGTTCCATGTGCAGCGATGACTTTCGAAAGAAACTCCTCCATCACCTTCCCCTCACACTGGCATCAACTTTGATCAAATCCGCTCACGAATACCAAGCATGTAGTTTGAGTATGAGCAGTCTCTGAATCCACCGCGCAACAAACACGTCTCATGTGGAATTTTCCTGCTCTCAGGGCATGGGCTACACCTTCTGAACTTTTAAATATATCTCTGAGAGCAAGTACTCTTTACATCATTCCAGGGTCTTCTCTCACAAAGACAGCAGCAGCGATGGTAAATTTTACTTCCGAAATAGCAGTGATTAGATATCCGGACAACCCTCTTTAGCATATTAACAATTTTGTAGCTGCTTTATCATGAAGAAAACAACAGTGTGAGGAAGAGGTGTAAGGCAGGGTTGCCCATTGTCCCCGGTGCTGTTCAACGTATATGTGGAGGAAATGATTAAAGAGGCATGGGAAGAACTGGAGGTAGGAATGAAAGTCGGAGGGGAATTCGTAAAATCGGTTAGGTTTGCTGATGACCAAGCATTAGTTGCTCAGTCAGCCAAGGGGTTGCAAGCATTGTTGAGTGAATTGGAGGTTCAGTGCGATAAATATGGGATGAGAATCAATATTAATAAAACAAAGGTTATGCGATTCTCCAGGAAGAAAAAGGCTAAGCTAAATATTAAAATAGGCGGGGAAAAAATAGAGAAGGTAGAGCAGTTTACATATCTCGGAAGTGTTTTGGATCGATACGGTCAAAGTGGTAGGGACGTATGGAGAAGAATTGCGCTAGGCAAGGAGGCTTTCTCAAGAAGGAGGGAGTTGATGACCGGGACTTTGAGTAGGGATGTTAAGATAAGACTCGTAAAAACTCTGATATGGAGCGTAGCTATGTACGGCGCGGAAACGTGGTCACTGAAGCAGGAGGATAGACGTAGATTGGAGGCTTTTGAAATGTGGGTGTGGAGAAGAATGGAGAAGGTGAAATGGACCGAAAGGAAAACAAATGAGGAAGTACTGGAGATGGTGGGTGAGGAGAGTGGTTTGTTGAGAGAATCCTTTGGAGACAGGAAAAATGGATGAAAGGCGTATTGAGCGGTAGTGGAATGTTGAAGAAGGTAATAGAGGGGAGAATGTTGGGCAAGCGAGGAAAGGGCAAGAACAGGATAGGGATGTTGGACGCGATGAAGGGAGGAAAGAAGTACACAGTGATTAAGAGATATCTGATGTAGATTAGGTTGCTGGATTGGGTTTTGTTTGGAGTTACAAAATGTTTATTTGATAGTTGTGTCCATCCAAAAACCTACCTTAACCGGTAAATTACCTAATTATTATTACTAATAAAAATGTCAGCTTCTGTGTCATTCGCTAGTTTCTCTTGTTAGCCCTACAGCACATCGTTGATAAGGTGTTAATCAGAGAAAAAGTGTATTTCACAGAAATTACATTGAAAATCATGCAACGTATATAGATGAGTCGTCCATATTCTATTGTTCTATATTATATCATCTATATTCAATATTCTATTACCATCCATATTTGCCGGTGTTTCTTCAAAAGTCTACTTTTAAAGGAGAATCTTTCTTGAAATAGAATTTGCCTCAAATTTTTCTACGGTAATCTTACTGATGACATAGATTGAGATGAACTTACAGAGAAAATACTCGTGAAGGTTTGATGTGGAGCTCCAAAGGAACTACTACTCATCCTAAGCTCATTGATAAACTCTCATTTTGTTTTACATTAATGTTGGAACATCTAATCATCGAAATTTTCGATGTTTTTGGTTTTCGAGGATTGATTTCCGATCAAAGTTAATGATCTAAAATCCAGCACAATACTTTAGTACCTCACTGCAACTGAGTCCCTGATTATTCCAAAGTGTACCAATTCTCTAGAAATATACCAAGAATCACGTGCAACTTTAAATATCAAGGTAATTTTAAAAAAATGTAAATGTCACGTGAGACATATCACACACGGCCCGGCTAAGGTTTAACCAACAGAATCTCAGCTTGGATACCCAAAGAACGTAATAAAGCGACGAGATTAAATCTCCCAAGTCACATCATCCATTTGCACGCTCTTGCCTCGCATTTGCCTCGCATCTTCACTACAAACCTTTCCTTCAGGATCCTATGAGAAGCAAACGACAATGAAGGAACGCGAAATTTCCGAGGAAACCGTCTCTACTCTCCAACAGAATTTTCCGCCAACTCCGACGCACTTGCATCAGCCACCTCTGGTTCCCCCTCCTTCCCCGCTCCAGGCATCCCCCCGCGTCCTTACGACCTACTAAAACTTGATTAGAGCACTCACCTAAAGTAACCTATTAGAACTATCATACTTATGCGTCATTCGGGTTGCGGCTCTTAATGCGGCATCGGCAGTCTTGGAGCGTTACATCTCCTTGGGCCTCCGCACCATTAACCTGTGCTGCCGATGCTTTTCCAGAAAGCCAGGGGTGTCTAGAACACCATAATAAAATACATCTGAATCTTAGAAGGGTAACCCCGAGATACATTGGGAAAAAAACGATTAAAAACGTTTATCATACTTTAATAAATCTATTTACTCGCGAATGTTTCACGAGTACAATGTTCAGAACAGTAAATTCTAGAGCAATCAAGATATACTCTTTGAGATTGACACAATGCAGATATAATGCTTCCCCTTCCCACCATATTCAAATTTCACTCGTTTGATTCCTCAGATTAAAGGTTTTTCTCCAATCAGGTCAGGAGAGTTTGGGACGACCTGCTTCATATTCTTATTTATGACTTTTGGATTAATATTTGTAAAAAAATTAGCCTTTCCATTTGAAGGACCCATGGACTATTAATTTCTACTGGTTACACCCGACACGCCTTTTAAGGAGTGGTACTTTGCGAAGAATGCTGTCTTAATACAGATAGTTGAATGTTCTTAGGGAGCAAACCAATTGGAAAGGAAAATGATTGAACTACTTGGTTTCATGAAATTCAGGGCAGGTGCCACTAAACAACATCACGATGAGGCCATTTCATGCGTCTTCCATGAAAACGTGTGTGGCTATTAAGATGATAAAAACACGGTAATATTTCCCTGTTCTTTTTCCAATGCTTGGCTGGAGGGAGAAACGCTACGAGTGGGGGCGAAACGGCACTGCTCTCCGATGGCGGCTCACTGATGGCGGGCCGTTTAATCAAAACCAAAACTCAAAATTGAGCGAGATGGTCGCCGTTCGACCGCGCCGGCGCACAGGCTCCTCCCCCTCCTTCTTTCTACTCCGCCACTTTCCCTCTTCTTCTCCGCCAACCCCCTCTTCCCTTATCCCACCCCCCCTCCGCCTCCCTTCCCACCCGGCCATCGTCCCCAAACATTTTCCCGGCTCGCCCGCCCGACCTATTAGCCTAGTTCCCCCCTTTGCACTCACCCGGAGTCCACCTGAAGGAAAAACTCTCCGGGGAGGGGGGGGCACCCCCATCCTAGCCTAGAGGGGTATGTGCCCGGAACATCCCTGGGAGAGAGAGAGGGACATGGAGGATGAGGTCCGCCCATCCGGGAGACAGATGTTGAAGCTGACGGGAGAACTCGGAGCTAGATTCTCCCGCGACCGGGGGTGGAATGAATGAACTGATTCCTGGAGAAGGGTTAAATGGAGGCTATGTGTCGACTCGCCTACTTGGCGATTGACCATGAGAAGGCGGAGAAGATAAAATGCGTTTGAAAATTTGTTTCACTGGATGTGAAAGACAAACAACGACTCTCGCTCGTCACAAGCACTCACAGGGGAACCGTACATTTAATTTCCAAGTTAGGAATGAATGGAGAGCGTAAACATCACAGCTCCAGACTGTAAAAATTGGTTCCACAATTCCCAATTCTATGAAAACTACAATATCGTAAGCATAAAATCATCACCAACTAAGCAAAACTGCTTAACAATTTCACGATTCGTCGAGTTTTCATCAGATTTAAAGCGCCGATCTGGTTGACCAGTGTTGAGGAGAAAGCTCTCAAAATCCGAATTTCACGACATTTGAACGTATCGAGAGTTTTACTATTAGGTTAATGGATGCTTCAATTCAGAATTAAAAGGTCCCGTTTTCAATTTTAATCGCCAGAGGTCATCCATTCGAAGAATTGGAATAATAAACTAACGAGAAAACTGCACGGGAAGATGCTGAAACGTTTTCGTGCGTGCAATGAACATAGAACAAGGGAGTTAGCATATGAATATGAGCAGCGTAAGCGAAAAAAATTAATTTAGGGGAACAATTGCCATATAACCAATGATGAGTACAACAGCGAGCGCATAAGTTAATCTGCTAACAACATCGGTAAGCGTTGCTCCTGACGAGATTGGCACGCGAGCCAAAACCATAGATTATGGATATTTTTTATAGATAAATTATTCAAGTTTGATAATCCTGGAATCGGATGAACACAGCCTCGCGAAAGATAGCACGTGCTTTAGCAGTAACGGACGGTGATTAAGACGGGTCCCTGCAGAACAGGGGAGCATATAAAGGAAATATCGCGTTGAAACACACGATGATTACGTAAAATTATTAAAATAACTGAAACCCCTCGCAAAAAAACTATCTATTAGCAATTAATATTGGTGGTTCCGTATTTTCAATGCTCCATTTTAATGACAATTGTTTACGACGGACGAATTCTCTCCAGAATCACGGAAATAAAAACACGATGTCCACTTCCGACATTTCCCTCATCTCCGATAATTTGAATAAGAACGCCTCCCCTCCTCCAGAACTGAGCGGTTGGCTGTCACGCTCGTTAACTTCTCCGAACCACATTATCTCTCATTCCTCCGATATAATGAGGGCGGAAATAAAAGAAGCGCGGGAGACAACAACAACGGAGGCCGCAGGGACAAGTATTGCCGGAGGCGAAGTCTCCCTCCGCCCCCCTCTCTATCCGGAGGTCCCCCCCAAGACCCCCTTCCGTCGCCTCATCACAACACTGCCCCTTGCCCTCCCCATCCACCCGGACAGACTCTCTCTCTCTCCCCCCTCCCCGACAGATGGCGCGAATGAATGACCGACCGCCACCCCTGCTCAGGAAATCACCCAATCCAGCTACCACCCACCTTTTCCGCCCCCCACCCTCACCCCTGTCCAAACGCCTGTCCCTTCTCCCCCCCCCTCCGGGCGGGCGAGAGAACGAGGGCTAGGGTGGGGGATGAGGATGACAGAAGATAGGGAAGAAAGTGGCGCCTGGAAGGGCAAATGGGTTGGGAATAGCGGACTCAGAAAACGAAATAAGTAAATCAAGGGCCTCGAGGAGTTGAGGAAATTAAGTATATTTCGCTTCGGTGTAAGCCGAGGTTTGAAATAATGGAAATCGGACAGTTCCTCCTGCTTGAGATGTGCTCAGCGAACGAACATATTCACCGCTCCAGCCTTCCGTCGTTATTCATCTTTTAACACTGATGAAATCATTGGGTAAGCGGGGGAAGAACAATAGGGGAAAATACTTCCATTCCATATTGTTGATCAGAAATTGCTGAGCAGATTTGCCAAATCGGACTATCATATTCGGCAAATAACATTGTTTCAATCCAAATTCCATTCCCAGGAGTGGGTAATCTCTGGAGCCGTTATGAGGAAAAAATAATGATTTTCACGATAGAAACAGAGCTTGACGTTTAAGCGATCACTATTTTGCAATTACTAAGCACTGCAATGACAAATACGCGATTCTCTCTAAGAGTAGACAGCCTGGAAAATGAATATTTTAAGACTCCTTTCAATAATTTTTACCATACGGAATTGGTGTTTTAACTTCATCATATTTTACCACCAGCAAAATTAATACACTGTCATTTTTCTCACGGGCATTACTAAAATATACTTAAATAACATGGCCCTAAACGAGTACATATATTAACCATTGAATCAACATCTCCATGCGTATACCGGGAATGAATTGATGTAAGAGAACGAAGGCAACAATGAGGCGATCGAGCAACCCAGGAGGTTCCTTGATGTCATCTGGGAAGGGAACAAGAGAGGGTCAGAACTGAATAAAATGTAACCAATCGCTATACATTTGAAAGCTTTTAATGACTTTACAATTATTAATTTTGTCCTTTATATCGTAAGTTTATTAGGTAGTTAAGGAAAAATAAATCAGAGACAATATTTAAAATGTTATCAGAGATAATTACGTAAGGATTCGTCAGACCAGATCATATACATCCTAAAATAGGGAAAGGCAGCCCCATGACGGGGCTATAGAAGACACATGAGTATGATTTTGTAGGCAGCTAATGGTGTATTTAAGATCATTAAAAAAGGATAGAGTTGAAGCTAAACTGATTACTATGGGGATGATCTGTTTGGATTCAGGGAAGAAAGAGCACGCGTGACATCATAGTAGTAAGAAGGATACTAATATAAAGGAACGTAAGAGTATATTTAAGATGTTTTGTTTCGTGGATTTCGAGAAGACGTTTGATAGAGTTGATCGGGTAGAATTACGTACTGAATGTACTCCTGAAAATAGGAGTAGATTTGAGGGGTGGGCGAAATATTTGTAACCAGCTTGGTTCAGTTTGCTCAGATGCTTTAGAGATGGAGAGCGGGTGGTATTCAGAAGGGTGGTATGACAGGGCTTTCCCATCACTCGTGCTCTTCAACGTGGAGGTGAATAATGGTCAAAGTTGGGAAAAGCTGAAGATAGGAATGAAAGGTGGCGGAGAATTAGAATGGATTGGTGGATGATCAAGATTTATTTGACCAGCCAGAATCAGAGGGTTACAATAACTGCCGAGGGCATTCGAATACGTGCGTGCTAACTAAGGGTATCTAGAGGTAGGCTTTGATGGGGTGTGACAATGATTGCACTACCTCTGAAAAATATGTGTATCCTGAGATAGAAATCTAAGTAGATTCTCAAGCTTCCTACCAGCCTTCGTCTAATATGCCATATTTTTCATTCTCTTTCCCATTAGAAGAATGCGTCCCGTTAAGCACAGTCTTTAACGAATACCCTTGCCAATTCTCCGACAGTTTTCTTTCTTTTTGCTAGACCTAAAACATTCCTTCTTTTATTTCTTATTCATTTTCTTTTTCCTTTATCTAAGTCATATTCCCATCATGCATTGATATTAACCAACTATTACGGTTAAGCAATGCATTTTTTGGTAAAGTGTATAGTTCTCGGCACGATTAAAAAAATATATGTATAACTACAAATATACATGTATATATATATATATATATATATATATATATATATATATATTAATATCTCTGAGAATTAATTTACATAATTGCGAAAGTCCAGTCCGGCGATTGGAATTATGGCGAGTGGAAGTCCGTTCAAACGGCGCTTCATAAAAGGGAATACGAGGGAAAGGGAGGCTGGGAGTTGGAAAGAAATGACCTAACAAAAGCCGTGGGAACTGGAGAGAGAGAGATGTACCAGAGGGAAAAGTGTGCATCATGGTTCTTGGGGGTGTAGGAGCGAAGGCCCGGGGGTGGGAGGGGGAGAGGTGGGTGAGGATGGGGATGAGAAAGGGAGGAACCTAATAGGAGAGAAGTGCATGATGGGAGAGGTGGAGGAGGATCGGCCGTCGGTGCATTCATCTCAATTTTCAATTCCATTTTGCTTTCCGCCCCGAGCGAGAGATGGAGCGCATAATACGAAGAAGCTCGCGGCCTTATGGAAGGGAGCGGAGACCTCTGCTTATTACGACGAGACTCTCGAAAACAGGTGATCCATGCGTGCATGCCCGATTGCGCCGGATGTGTGTATGTTGGTGGGTCCTAGATAGATTGGAGGTGGAGGAGGAGGAAAACCTACAGGAGACGTTGGTGTTGTTGGCAGTTGGGGCGAGACCTTAAAGAATCCACCTACTAATGGACGTCTCCGCTCATTATTCTGATTGAAAGTCCTCTGTCGTCACTGAACAAAACTAAACCCCTACCTCACGAGAGATTTCACGTTGATTGCGCTGAAATGTTACCCAGATGTGAAATGATGATCATTTTCTTCTTTAACACTGAAAGGAAAATGGTTTATGAAAGTCCTGAAATGGAGAGAAAACAAAGGCAGGCTCCGTTCTAAATCGTTGAAAGTACGATTTAACGTCCATTGAGAAGCTGCGCAGGACGAAAATATTATATTTGGCGTGGAATAATTATAGGAAATCTTTAATAACTAATATATAAATGGATCAACGAAAAAATATGTGCCAAGAAGAAAATACCTTTGACTAAATGACAAATTTCAAAAGTGGGATAATCGCATTTCATACATCGTAGTATAGAATATCATTAGTTATAATAAATAAGCATGATCTCAAATCTAAACGATATTCTCGTTAATGATGAAAGGGGAACGTGGATATCGTCGATATGGCCAAATGGTATAGAACTGGACTACTGCCCGGAGGGTTCCAGTTCTGGGAGACATCTCAGGAAATTTTGGTTTCGAGCGGTGTACATTTTTGGGTACCAGATCTTCATGAAAAACTAGAGGAAAACAGGGAATATAACACTCCCCCGTTCTCATAGTCCTAGGCTGCTAATTTCACACGCCGTTCAAAATTAGATGAGCTCTAATCCCACCCATCAAACCAATCTTAGGGTTGAATGCTGTGGTATAGAGGACATGAATAAAGCGTTGAACGATCAAATTTCTCTCGCGATACAGTTTTCTTGCACGTGAAGATCCGGGTAGGTTCGCACAGGGAGGTAAGGAGAAATCAAACTACTGGCGGAGTATTCCTCCGATATTTGAGCGTCTACCTAGGTCGAGGACCTCCAACTTAAATCCAGATATTCACCGCGCTCCACAAAGCTTAGCTGCAATAATTGAATATCCCTCATTATCACTACATCTGAGCAACTCGCAGAGACCAAACCGTAGGGAAATTTCTAAAGGGTTAAGCAACGCAAACGAGCTAAATCCGAAATAATGATAATGATATAACCATAAAGAGAACGAGCAGATCGCAAAGGAGAGAACGACAAATAAAACCGTTTCTGACAATGGCAATGGTCAGAAGAGATAGACATCCTGATAGTCGAGGAGGCTCCGGAATCAAATTTCAGATCCTTTCAACTGTAAAATCCGTACCTCTCTTCCGTTCAACCGTCTTCGTCCCCTCCCACGATTCACCCACCAACTTTTGAGAAGGCATTTCTCGAAAAGAGAGAAGGCCCGGGATGGTTTGGGAAAAGAAAAGGACAAAAATGGCTTCAGGATGCGGGGTGAAGGGGGATCGAGCAGGGGTATCGGGATGGGTGATCGGGAAGGGCGGTCAAAAGGGGGCGAGAAAATCGGAGCTGATGAGGTGAGGGACGAGAGAGAGGAAAGGGAAGGGGAGGGAACTAACGATAGGGTCAGGATGGCGAGAGGATTATGGGACGGGACGTGGGCGGGGTGCGCTGAATTGAATGGAGCCACGCTTTAAACCAAATCGGTCTACGTATGTACCTTTTGAGACTGTCCTGCGGATCGTCATTTCAATGGATCGCGGTTGAGTTCGAGGCGTGCGTGCGTGCGGACATTCCCTCGCTCACGGCAGCGGGCTTCTGCCACCGGGCGAGAAACGTGGGCGACACCCATCCCTCAATAAATTTGCACGCCCTCGAGCGTCAATTACACAAACTTATTTAGGAAAAATATCTAATAATAATAATAATGTGTATTGAAATATGTAATAATAATATTAATAATGTCAATAAGCATGTTGATTTGACCCCTCACTCCGAGAAATAAATATACATGCATTTGGCGGAAGATATTAGATCAATTCAGGGACAAAAAAACACATAATATTAATATTTGTGTCATTTAAAAATATTTAATGACAAAACAAAATATGCGGTTTGGTCGAATCATGCTTTAGTCAGGTCACAATCACAACCAATTATCACAGGAATCTTTGAGTAAAAATGAACTAAAAATATCATATTTTTTTAAATAAAAATTTATACAATATTTTATTTTTTAACAAATAACTGTTATCTAACCAAGATAATCCCAAAAAACACTAACCGTGAAGGTTTATCTATGTTAAAGTGAAATGCGATTCTTCAAGCAACTTCAGAAATAGTCATTTAAGAAAATATGTCTTAAGGGTCAGGAACACGAATGAGGAAAGGAACGGCGTACGATTTCGGAAAAAGTAAAGACGAATTCGATGAATCCACCAGCCAATGGTAAGTTATGTTTTTCTTCCTTATAAAGGTCTGACTGTTCTGTGCGTGAAATTATTTATGACTACATTCGCGCACACATAATTGACTCCTTAAAAAGCGGACCAGTATACGCTCCTTAAATCTCTAAAATCGTAATTAGCAGTAATTTCTCGAAAATTTTATTTCGATACTGGGGTAACCGTAAGTTTATTTTCATGATATTTCAACGATACCATTCGGTCATACGCTATATATGACAAAATGCGTACCTCTGAGAATCACCACGCATTTCACATGAAAATTCATGTGATATGAGTGGTGACTTTCAGAGGTAGTACATCAGACTATAACATAACGTTGCCATTCACATTCTTCAAACAGAATTCACAAGTCCGGAATAACAAATATTGATAGTAATAACTCCCTAGTATGATGCTTTTCGCAGCGTGTGGAAAAAAACTCGAAAGTATCCAACTCAAGCCTTATCTTCAAAGAGTGAAGCTTTTCACCCATCTCTAATTATCCTAACTCATCGCCATTTGATTCGTTCGGGGTTTTTCGGCGTACTCTTTTGCTGCAGGTGCTCGAATTCGAGGTTTTTATAACAGCACAGAGCATTTTCAATAGAGTAAACTCAGGATGGGGGCCAAAATTCTGCTCACCCCAGCAACAGACGGTGGAGGCGAACATATCTCCACCTGTGTGTCGAAAATAAACAGAATGGGAAAAAGGTACAACGGTGCAATGAAATAGAGTGAAATAGAAGCTGGTGTGCAAGAAAAGGGAGGGAATTCATCGCGCAGCAGAATGGAGGCGGGGGAGAGGGAGGAGGGGTTGAAAAATGCGGAGGAGGAGAATTGGATAAAAGGAGTGGGAGGGTTTTTGGGACGTTGGGTGGGAGGGAGGGGGAGGAGAATCAGGGCGGGAGTCACTCGGAGGCGAACCCGGGGAAGAAAAGAGGGAGAAATATGGGAAACGCGAGAAGGCTTGCAAGGGCAGGAGGTTAGGGCACAAAGGGAGAAGAAGTGCTGAAAACTGGAGTGAGGGATGAAAACGGGAGGTGGAGGTGGAAAAAAGGGTCCTGAGGGAGGGGGAGGATGCTGGGAACTTCTGTCGCACCCTTTCCCAGATATGACGACTCCCTGCCCGCCTCCTCTTCCCTTTACGTCCACATATCTTCCTCCGTAACTCTCCAGAGTCTCCGCATTCAAAAGTCCACGGCATTTCTCGCGATCAATAACCCCATTTTATCTTCAACCATTGGTCTAGGTTTTCCACTGCTGCTTCTCATGAAAAAACACAGCGCGGAATTGCGAGTTTCGTGGTATGGATTACTCTCTTGAAAATGTATCAATTATTTCGTTCAATTCCTACCACAGGGGGCTCAAAATCTGTGGGATTTCATCCTGCTCATGACCGACATTTAAGGTGACTATCGAAAATCAAACCAGATTGAAGTTCTCTGAATATTACTCAGATCCATGAACACTGGAAGAGTTAACTCATGCACATAGCAATTCGAATTCTAAAATTGAGAGTTCCCTTTAAATACAAGTTTAAAATATTGCAACGCAAACGCTATTTATCGTCATCAATTGATCAAAAGCCTCTTTTTTTCGGAGACGGCTACTTTGTTTAACCTTATTACCTCGAGTTTGTCCAGATTGCGTCGCCAGGGCACAATATACAAGGTGTATCCTCGGTCTGAAGACGGTCCCTGAAGAAACCATTGTCAAACAAAGCTGACCAACACAGTCGTTCTTCAAATGGAAACTTGTGTCTAGCATAGAGCAGACCGTGTTCATTTTTAAACAAATGAGATGGAATAAAAGGACTCTCGTCTGATGGTTCGCATCCTCTCCGTCTGCGTCACATGCTCTCGGCTCGGCAGCTCCCTTTTAAAAGCACTCAAGTAACATCGAGCGAGTTAAAACGACATGCCGTTCTCATGCGTAATCCTATTAACCCTTCCTCCTCCCCAATCACCTCCTCTCTCTCCCCCACTCTCACCCTTTTCTCTCCCTCCATCTTTCTCCTCTAAATTCTCCAAAGTGCCAATCAGGGGCGTCCCCCTTCCCGGCCCTGGCTCAATGCCTCCATCCCTCGTATTTACGAATATTTCCCGCCTCACGACAGGGAGTGAGTATATATGCAGCGTCCTGAGAAATTAAGGATCTTGGCAGTGTGGCGAAAAGGTGAAACGAAATTATCTCGAATAGGGATGACTTGGGCCTTCACCCACCCTCTCGCACGTCTGCATTGAAAGAGAACCTGAGGTTTATTATACTCCTTGTAAGGAGACTTCTTTTTGCTCTGAATATAAAAAACTTTTATCCTTATGAGTCCACTCCAAATAACTCATTCCATTCCATTTAGATACAGGTGAAAGAAAGAGAAAACTGAGATTCTGTTCCAATTGATTGAAATTAACACTCCCGTGATATGAAATGGGGAAAAGTTCACCATGTTTTCTAAAACTTAAAAACGGCGCCACCAATTCATTTTAATATTAATTAAAATTTAAGAATAACAGCAAAATGCAATAAAAATAACCTTAAAAAATACGTTGAGGGTGCCGCTTTCACAAGCTTATATTCAATATGCACGAGAGAAACCACAGAAAAGTGAGTTCCGAATGAGTAGTTTTTCACGTACTCTTCTGTCAGATCTTAATTCACGGATTTTCATAGAATAAGTTATGCTACAAATAATGCCGAAGATGTAATCTAAATGGCGCTTAAATAATAATAATTTAAAATATACTTGGAGTAAATAGTTAATAATCAGGAGATGTGGATCACTTTTACCATGTAGGGTGATTCACGAACATAGCGCGTCATAACTCCACGGTGTGGTACAGCATGCGATTTTAATAATTTTTCGTCCTATGAACATGCGGTGCAAACTTCTAAGATATGGAGCTATCTCAACGCTAACATCCCATAGAGCTAATCTTGCAGTTGCCATACAAAGGCCTAATTGCAGGGGGACATTTTTGCATAACTCAGCTAACTTTTTTATTCACAAAATGCGTGCCGTTTAAATGCTTATCATTTTTCCTGTAACGAACTTATCATTCATGAAGGCACCTGAAATGTAATCAAAATGCATCATATAAATCAGTATTTGCTATCGTAACCTACACGTATTTCATTCTAAGCTACAAAACAGTCCCAAGAATCAATCGGTCTAAGAACTTAATTCTTATGCTAAACCTTTGTAGCAGTTCGCATGTTGACTTCCGTTGTCGGCAACAATGCTTTTTACACTATAATTTTTTATTGAACAAAATACCTACGAGTCCAGTAGAGTGTAAAGATTGGAGTGAGCAGAGGTGCGAGGTCGAGGAGGGAAGAAATGTCAACGGAGGAATAGAAAGGAGCGTGGAGTATAATCAGCATGTGTTTGTTTATGTCGTGAGTTTCTAAAAGGAGTTTTATAGAGGAAATTGATAAAATGAATTAATTTATAAGAGTAAATAGGGGCAAATTGGAGAAGTAGGACTTAATTGCTACCCGTACTTGTTTCGGGCTGCTCAGATGCAAGTGGGGGATAGGAAGTAGGGATGGAAATTGTTAAGCAGGAAAGTGAAACAGGGATGGCCACTATTGCTTACTATTTTAAATATATTGCCGACCCCTGTGGCGGCGGGGTAACGTCCTCACCTGCCAACTCGGAAGTCGTGGGTTTCATTCACGCCTATATGAGTTTTCCTCCACCTAGGCCTTGGGTGTCTGTAATTGTCTTTAATATAATATGTAGGGGCTATGTGGAAGAATGGACTATAAAGTCTCAATCTCTCCCCAATAAATTCGTTAAACAAATGAATATTATATCTACAGAGATGATGGTCTGAGTGATTTCGAGTTGTGGGTGCAGTGAAGGATGAAAATTAAAAAAGACGGAAAGGTACTACGAGAGAAGAACCAAACGGAGAGGTACTACGCATAGTGGGGGTGGAGAGGGGATTTTCTGGGAGAAATACAAAAGAGGCAAGTAAAGTAAATGAAGAGTATTTTGATAGGTGATGGAATGCTGAAAATTGCGATGAAGGAGAGAACGTGAGGAAACAGAAAAAAGGAGGAGGAAAGGAACGGTGGTATGTTGGACGGAATGAAGGGAGGTAGAATGAATGCGGAGTTGAAGACCACTTCAATGTAGTGTAGGATATCAGGTGCCTTCGTCTTGTTAGACAAAGCTATGAAATGTAGCGATTTTAAATCGGTGTTCATCCAAAACCTAACCTAAGCGGTAGAATACCAAATAGTTACTATTATTTCTCAAATTAGTTTGTTTCCCTTTCGTATTTTTTCTCCAACTCGGAAGACTCATTGGCATCACCTGAAGATACATGCAAGTGTTTTATGGCGAGTGTCATTAAGGGAAATAATTGATTGAAGAAGATTTTGCATCAAGAGAAAGAAGAATGTAAACTGTATGATTGTTTTTCAACATCCAATGCCCTTTTTTTGCATCACAATTATCTCCAGCAGTTTTATATTAGATTTTGTTATCCTGATTGCAAACTACAGGTTTGTACGCACGGAACGCATAAAAATAAACATAACAAATACTTACTTGCTGATTAGCATGTAACGTTATAAGATTACACAAAATGGACTAGTGAAAATATCGGGATTGTATCCACTTTGATGCTTGATTGTTCCTGGTGTACTGCGCTCCTGAAAAATCCATATGTCGCAGTCTTAAATCTTACTTGAACTGTAGGTATAAATTTTAACGCATGTTTTTTGTGAATCGGTAGAATCAATATCCTTTGGTGCTATAAATAGATAATTTCTGGACCTGAAATTGTTGCAAGTATCTTAAAGAAAGACAATAAGAGCATTTATTCAACGATTTTTCGTAAAATGAATTTGTAATAATGAAACATTTGCTGGATGAACGACTAGAATTTCTTTTCTGACGTATTCCGTCATTAGTCAAAGCTAATTGAAAGAATTCACATTAACTCGAAGAAACTTTTCAGACACTTAGCGGTGCGCTAACATTAATACGTTCACCCGAAAAATACGCACGGTCGGGATTTAATACTCAAGCGTTTGGATATGTGAACTTCATGCTTTACCTCTCTCTTGGATTATGAGATTATGAAATATGTGAAAAGAGCGGACTCTGGGTGAAATTCGAATGCTGTGAGTGCCGCATCGAGCATCATAATCTTTTTGAAAAATAGCGATTCTCTGCAAATCTCTCTTCCTCAGCTCTTTAGATTGGAAAAAGAATTGAAAAAAATTTCTTACCTCACCTTTTTCACGCATCTTCAAGTGTGGAAATTTTCTTCACCTCCCTAACCTTATTTGCCACTTTCTCTTGAACGCTTCACCCTCTCCGGGTTTTCACTCTTCTTATTACTAGGCTCTCTGCTCTCCATTTGATACTATTCCATGCCTACAAGTATTTATACATGTACGCTTTAATAGCCCCCACTTAGACACACTTAGTATTTTACACCGTAATGAAGGTCATTCTGGTATACCCGGGGGGCGTTTTATTCCGCACGCCGTCGACGTCAGGGGTTACGTGACTCTCTATCGTCTCCCATCACGAGGCTAATCACTCTCAATTTTCTTTTAATTGGCGTCACCTAGACTATTCCCATTTTTTTATTCAATCTAAAAATTTAAAATTGACGCAAAAACGTATTTTTCAACCATTTACTTATGTGTACTTATGAAAAATCTTCAACTGCAAATAAATTACGCTGAATTCTTAATTCTTAGTGAATATGAGAAATTTAAAAATATTTTCCATATGATTCGTGAAGTCACAAAAGCAACTAACAGATGTGTTCACGATCACACGTTTACAGTAACCGTCCTTTATTTTTTTATGCACGTTTTTCAAGGCTCAAGTTGGAAGTCCGATTGGTGTTCGACGTCCTCCGAAAGACGGGAGTACGAAGGGATAGTCTACAATAACAGGGCTGATCGATACAAAACATCACTTTTTAAATTTTGCTCGATCCATACGGAAGCGTAGTTAAAGAAAAAAATCAGCATTTTACAGGCAACTACTCTTTCATTTCATGCCTATAAGCGGTGGTTAAGGTGCAAGTGAGCTTAGCAGTTCAAAGCTGGTTTAATGAAGAGAAATGTTGGCAAAAATGTTCCCAAAATCATTTTTCCACCCCAAAATTTGTATGTGCTTTTAAAATAAAAACTATTGCAGACCCAAAACGAATACGTCGTAATATAACTCATTAAAATAACGCTAATATCTAATGACGTCACAGTCATTCTATGTGCAGCTCTGTTCTGCACATTGTCAGGCAAGTGTGGCGCTGATGCCCTTTCAATACGGTGCCGATGCAATCAATTGAGGTCACTATTTTGATTCTGACCTTCCGCTTTCTCTCTCCGTCACAACGCCATATGTAACAGATGATTATTTCCGTTTTCAAATAATTCCACAGTTTATGCCTATGGTTTGCTAACGTTAAATTAATTATAAGACTACCATTTTTAAGTGTATTCTAGCCATTCCTTTCCCCATTTACGGAATTTAATAGATTTATTTCAATCAACATTGAACATTTCCAATGCGCTGCCTGCAAACACCGACGTCATTTAGTTCAGTTGCAGCCTTGCTCAGCCACGCATTAGCGTAACTGAAACTGAAGTAATCACATTTTTGTAACTTCAGCAAATGAACTAAACAGACACTGATACCAGTTTATTATTAAGCTGCCCATCCTCAATGTGAAATATCGGATTAAGAAAATAAATCATAATGGACGAAAGACCTCCAAAATGGCAAGTTATTTCAGACGGTACTTGTTTATGAAGTATGTTTTATACGATGTCTTATATTCCCACCATGACATTGGGGATTTTTATCACGATGTGAATTTATTCCTTCACCATTACGGAGCAAAATAGAGATTCTCCTCTTCCCTCGGCTCCCTCTCGCTCATCTTCCGCCTCTTTCCCTGCCCCTCCCGCACCCTCATGCTCACGCCCTCGCCCCTCCCGCGAGCACAATCTCTTTCTCGTTCCTCCTCATCCAGACGCCGAAACCCTTTCTGCCCGTCATCTTAAAAAGATCGATATCACGGAGGAATGATGATACAATGGTTACTGCCGTTAGTTTGATGACGCAGGGATAAGAACCGGAGGTTCACTGAGTAGGAGAGGGGGGGTGGGAGTGTGGGGAGACCGGCTGAGGTTTTGGTGCCCAGAGAGAGAGAGAGAAAGCGAGACAAGGGGGAGGGACTCTCTTTCCCTTTCGAGGACGGGAGTCCGACGAGAAAGTGATTGAAGAGACGGGGGAGGCTGAACGGCGAGAGTGTCTCTAGAAATCCACTCAAGGGCGGGGAGCTTGTTTTAATAATAGCGCACGTACTTATTTGCTGAAATAATCCTCAGATCCTGGTCGCACTCGAGAGGCATTGACTACGCCTCCTTTCGTATCGCCCAACTCGTTAATGGTGGTGTGTGCACGATGCGAAAATCGCCGTGTCGGGAGTTGTGTTGGAAAACTCTTGGATGTCTTTCCCATGAATTGCATGTATTGAGCCGAAAAGATGAAGAATATTTTATAACCAATAAGTTTGAAATTTGTCATTTAAACAGGATCGTATACATAATATATGATACATAAAATTTAGAAGTCAACACTAATTGACTTATATAATAGATATATATTTAATAATATTTGTAACCATTACTAGATTAATATGGCCGTTTCCCTCCATTACTATATATATTACTCTATGTATGTGTGTATATATATGATAAATATATATACTATACTATAACCTTGTCTCACTATTCTCTCAATAACTGGAATATTTTATATTTTCAAATGAATCAAGTTCCTGTGTCTACAGTGCGTTCATTTATTGTGTTTTAAGTTGGTCGTCTAGCGCAACCAGGCAACACTTTTTAAAAGTATACATTTACTTATCTCTTCGTCATTACATTTACTTGACTGGAAAAGTGGACCAGAAATGAAAGGGAGCCTCAACCTCGATGCTAGTGGGCAGGGTAATCCAGGTGTGCAGGCATTGAATACTCTGCCTGCAAGACTAATGATTAAATACGACTATCTTCTAAAGCTATGCGCCACATCATTTCCTTATATTTGTGTTGAAACATACACAAGCCACTGTTATGAAATGTATGTGATGTCCCAAGAGAGGTAGTTTTGAAGCAATCAGGTATAATGCCCGTGACGGTGTTTATGTTTTACCGAATCACCTTAATTTTAACATCAGTACAAAAGGAAATGGGATTTTCAAAACAACTCTGATCATTCATGTAATTTGCCCAAGAACCATAAATGATGAGCGAGAAAGTGTCAACCTTTCTAACGATTGGCCTGAGCCCATCCGGGTAGGATGAAAAGACATTTTAAGAAACACTGGTGAACCTTCAGTCACCCTCATCAATTAATGTCAGCATTCCTCGTTTTTCCTAAACGTCGAATCAGTGGTGAAAAATCCTCAAACTCCCACTTTCCCACCTTCACTCCTCAAATTTCTCCCAATTTGAATACAAGAGAAACTGTTTTGTTTAATACGCTTGGTTATGATGGCTAAGAATTGGCACCCATTGAAAATTTTCCAGCATTCTTCACTATAAGTTTCGAGAGAACAATCCCAAAATATACGAAATGATATATTCACTACAAGGATTCATAACAAAAACATCAAAGTTTTCAGTGGAATCATAATATCTCATTAAATATCAATTTCAGAGCATCGATAAATTTTACGAATCTCAACGCGGAGAATTTTCCATTAATAATACTGAGAATCGAAAACTATTCACTGCGGCCTATCAAATCTGTATGGTTCAAAAATAGGATGGTGCACATAAAAAATGTTCTTCAAAGCAGTTCAGCAAGAAACAGTTGCGTTTAATTAATCCCTGATTCAACTATAAAATAGGAGAATATTCGCTAGTAGCACGAGTTATGAGCGTAAGAGTTTTCGGTTCCGTTGTTTCAGCGATGTTTCAGCAATCACGTGGTGATTTAATAAAGGCACTCCGAGAGGGATTCATATTACGTCCGCTAATCATAAAATCTCGCCAACTGACCCTTGACCTTTTCAGATCGATTGCTTCCGTTCTGAAATCAAAACTTCGCCGACCATACATAGTTTCCACTCGGAATGCTTCGGCATTCCAGCCCCACTCGAGAACGCATCGAAAATGGACTGGATTAACAAAGTAATGATTAATCAGCGTACGCCAAAAAAATGCCAAGTCGGAAAAAAACAGAGGAACGAGGGGGATTTTATAGAATGGGTAGGAGGGAATGAAATATGTATCTGCATTTTTTTCACGAATCGGCAACTTTTCCGGAAAAAAAATTAAAATAATGACATCCGATTCCTTTGATTTCAGATATTCAATTAAAATGGAATTTATTCGCCTCGTTAAATGTCACCAGGAATCCGGCAAGTCGAGTAGGTGGTTCCATTCGACCAGGGAAACAAAAGAAGTCAAAGTTCGATTGGTATCGAACTTCGTCGGAATCGGCGATTCATGTTTTTGCAAATCCAAATATTTCCTCGCGCGGTTGAGGACCGCGCGAATTCTGATACATGATGCATAGGGTAGGTTGGTAAGAGTAGGTTGCCACGCTCCGTGGCAACGTGAAAGCGCGAGCTGTTTTCGAATCGATTTTTTTCATTAATATGCTTTGTTTACTTAACATGGTCGTAATAGTTTAGTCAAAGAATTTTTTTAACGTTTCTTAGAAAACGCCAAAGTATATACGTGCCATATCAATATACATGCCGTTACCTAATTTTTCAATAATTTTAATGATCTATTTTTTTTTCAATTTCAAACGGGAACGTGAACAATTCATTTTCTTGCCCATAGATAAATCAAATGCAAATACCCGCAAAAATGATCTTACTAATTATTATTTATTGAAAACAATCGTCACAATCGATCACCCGTTCAAGTTCATGAAAATTTCATCCCATATAAATGAGAAAATTATCCTCAACAATTTTCTGTAGTCCAATTATTATCAAATAAATGCCGATGCGTACAATATACCTGGCCTTTATTCCTGGTGCCCAACTGACCTTACTAAATATCTTTTGCGTAATAAATGCCATTTATGAAACCGTGAAATAACGAAAAGAAGACTTGTCATACTCGGCATTAGCGAAGCATTCTCGTCGCAAAATGGTATAAATGTTACGCGTCTGATAGGCTTTAACGCACAACGTGTGCTGAGGTAAAACTTCCAAGTACCTAAAAACTTATTAATTACGATTTCTAAAATATCATTAAATAATTCGAACGGTTTTGGAGTATAACTATAAAAAGTACACTGTATTCGTAAATAAACAAAACCCATGTGGTCCAAAAAAACTCAAATCTTGAAGAATAAATGTGAAACTAATGAAAAATCATGACATTTGTTGATATCAAGGAAGAATAGCAAACATCTTCACTTTCAAAAGTATATTTTAAGAGATTCTTATTCGTTTCTGTTCAGTCATAAGTGGTTAAATATTGAAGAAACAGGCCGTAAGGTATGTTTCGCGAGTAGATATTTACCTTCATATGTAAAAAAATGAGTTACTTCCGTTCATTTTCAAGAAATGTCAATATCTTTGATGATTTTGAATTTGCAAGTTCTTGAATATAGTAGTAACGTGCACCAGGGGATACTTCTCTAACGGAAGCGAATTATGCTTGAAATAAAGCGCCCTGCGCTTAAATATTCGCTAGATTTATCCACCTTTTACGTAGCCCTCAGAATTGGTGTTAGCGAGATAGTGCGTCTACCCTTTGTCCTTCGATGGAGGCTAGTTACGAAACCTTGCCCGATCATCGTCGACGTTTTCTCCCGTCAGCAACGTCCCTCCTCAGCGGCCTCAACCGGAGTGTGCTGGTCATAATGCTTACTAGGCTCTTTCGTGTTGTCATTTACAGATCTTCTCCGTTTGCTAAAGGTTTCACGGCGGCATAATATGGTACAATGCTCCATTGCAATGAAAGCTTAATCATCAACCATTCCGAAGTTCACCTTGGGTTAAAGACAGTTTTTGGAACTGATATTAATGAATGGTTTAGTAGAACAAGACAGCATAAATATATTTACATTTTTGGGTAATTACTAGGACAGACAATCATGCGGATAGAATAAAATGAGCGTTCGCACAGTCGTTTCATTATTATACATCAAATTGCTACGTTAACCTCATTCTTGTATTGTAACGCACTTGCATGTATTAATGTGAAATGTCAATAGATGAAACGTCATTTAAAAATAATACGAATATTGAGTAGGGTTATTTAGGTATATTCACTTTACATAAAAAACACTATACACGAAACACACCAGGTAAACATTGAGTCTCTCTTCAAATCTATCGCTCAAGATTGCATTTCTAGTTCTTTCAAAAGATCAATTTGGAGTAAAAGGGCTCAGATGTTTGGTTTGCGCATATGCATCACCAATTTTTTCTTCTAAGAAGCAAGGCTACTTTAATTTTTAACAGCAACGTTGTAAAGAAAAGCATTTTGGCAAGATCACCAAGATTGTAAGGAAAATGTTGATTTGCCTTACCGTAGTTAGCTCAAGGACAGACTGGACAACCGGGGGAATACACTTACCTAAAATAAAAACAGAATATTATAAGTATGAATCCTTTAAAATTCATCGGTGCACTATTGACATGATATCAGTATAAAATATGTTATACTCTTATAAATAAAAAAATTGACTTGATGCACTGCAAATTTTCCTTTTGGAAAATATTTACACCCACTAATCTATTGATACAAATTTCGGTGGAAGTAAAAACGGCAATTTATGAACGCATTTCACCAAAAGGTATCACAGTTGTGAAGTACTTAAGGCGTGAAAAGTTATTCTGTTAGTATTTTATTGAATTAAGTTAGACGAGAATAGGGACAAGCTCGATACTCAGAGTAAAGTTTTAATTCATTATTTACGGTAAGCAATAAACACTTACTTTCTCGGGAAAAAATATTCCACCTGAGTCAACACTAATTACGAGTGAGAGGATGAACTTTTTAGCTTACTGCAAACCAATGACACGGAAAAATCAATAGTCACAAAAAGCGACCTTCCATTAACTGTCAGTCAGCAGCTTGAAATGAAAACATTTCCTATTATAATAGAACCATTCAGTTTTGACCACCCATCTTCAAAATGTGAGTAGTTAGCACGATGCAAGACCAGAAGTAAAAAAAGTCTACATTGGCCGGCGACCTCTCCCCGAGTGCAAAATGGACGCGCGAGTGGCGTAACAACGAATACAAATCGTTTATTTTCGCGCGACTGGCTGGTGACTCCCAGTGCATTATCTGCACGAATCCCACATCTCGAGTTTGATTTGCGCGCAGCCAAACATTTTTATTCCCCCTCCCGCCTCCGCCCCCGAAAAACTAATGGGAATGGAATAGAGGCGTTTTAAAATGAGTAACGCGCAACCGATTCCCTTTTCGGAAATCATAATTCCTCCCGCTGGGACGCAACTCTGGAGTAGAAACAAAATTAATTCCACGACGTGGGGTCGAGAAAAAAAAACGATTTAATTTTACGATCGGAGAGAGCGTGGGCCCGAATGAAGTTACGGCGACCCCAAATGACGGCAGCATTCATTGAGACTCCCAAACCCCTATTAATGGTGGCTCGGTGTGAAAAATAATATCAAGTGGAAAATACGGAGAATGCATAAATAACTACTGTTTGTACAATTGGCGACCATTCGATCGGATTTTAACGATGAGAAAAGCAATAATTGTATTTGTCGATTTATTTCAGGAAGAAAAAATTAATAACTCAGTCACCATACCACGGAGGTCTTTTCTGTGTTCCGATATCCAAAAAACGAATTATTGGATGGCTTTAGAAGAATTAGGCTAGAGACTCTTAAATGAAAATGATAGTCCACATACGAAACACAAAGAAAATAAAACATTTTTTGGCAACTCAACAGCCTATCCTCGACGAAAAATCTTGACATGAGAGAATGCGAACATAGGTAGTCCAGACACGAATGAAAATTATGAGAAAAATAAAATACGATATTTTGCTCAGCTAGTCACGAATGATACTTTGCCGAGGTCCTGGTAAATATTACCTAGTTGGCTTCTAGGAAGATTTGAGTGTCGGTGCAGGAGTCATTTCACCAAAATCATAAACCCTATCAATATCAAAAGTAATCTTGTTGTTCGATTGGAAACAAAATATTGACGCATAAAACTTCATCTTTCATAACCAGCATACACATAATTCTCCAGGAGTCCATCTAAGTATAACTACGGTCTATGAAATGCCGTTGTTATTGCCACGACATCAATTCTTGATGAATCATAAATTAAGGACTACGACCGGTATTTTTTAGCGTAGGTATATGATTAATTAAAAATGTATGTCAGATTCTACTGCATTTATTATTTTTACGGGTATATTTTTAGTTCACCACCGTTGATTTTTGTGCATTTAAACTAAAAGACGACAAAAATATTGCACGATTCCTCCGAGCTAAAATTTTAAAAGGAACCTAAAAATGCAAATGACTCATAAATTAGACAAGGTTCACTCTAAAATTACTCATTACGTGCGATACATATGAATTTTTTTCCTAAAGAAATGAAGCCCAAAAACCTAATTTACTAGAAAAACAATCATAATAAGCAATGTTATGTACAAATATGGAGTACTCCTATCTTAAGAGCTGTGAATAAAATCCTTAAATAAACCTTTTGGATTCAATGCCAACATATTTATGGATTTTAAGCAATGAAAGGAAATGACTGGCAAGTTGTCGATTCAAGGCACTGCGTTGGCGACCACTACGAACGTTTTCACTTGCTCGTGCCTCCGATTCAGGTCGTCAAATTTGCTACCCGAATGAAATTAAGAAAAAAACGGAAGAATGTAATTGAGAAATGAAATGAACATCACGGGGAATGTATGACCCCGGGCACACAACTGATCGCTAATGGCGGTGTGTGCACTGCAGCCGATGTTCCGGCCGCCAGGAAACTCCAATCAAATCCGCGGAGGGTCCACCTCGGTGGCGACTTGCGGAAAGTCGGCGGGGGTGTATAGTCCCAAGCATACCACCTCCTCCCCGCACCTCGCCAATTTTAATTTCCGAGGGGGCAGTGCGTGCCCCGCGGGGAAAAACTCGCAATTATGGCGAGGCTTACGAATGAGGGAACTCAATTACGATTCGGCGCACTTTCCTATGTCCACCAATGGGATCCGGCTCTTTGATGAATGCCGCAAGGGGAGGGGAAGCGAGAGGGGAGAGAATTAAGAGGTATCTGTGATGCCATTCGAGGGCAGGAGAGAGCGCGTTCGCGCTAAGAGCGTTAAAGTGAACGGCAGAGGTACATCTCACACCTTATGATAACAAGCAACTCTAGCAAATCATTGCAGTTTGTATTCAACTGAATATTTTCCGCCAAATACGCCATGCTATTATTATCCCCATCACCGCATCGTTTCGTTTCACGCCATTCTTAATTCGCGCGGAGCATCATTAGCGAACCACCCAATTAAGGTATGTAATTTTGAACCGATGTCTGCGAGCAACTGCCTCAAAGCTCGTTTATTAGGGATTCCGTGGAATTCATTCCATTTATATCATCCACAGACTCACAAAAATATTACCTACATCGACAATATAAAAAAGTCATCGAATGTTGGATCATACTCTTGACCTAGTGCTGAACATCACCGAGGTTTACAAAATTTTTACGCATTTCAAGTTTGAAAATATTGACCTCCAGCCAATTCTACCCTTGTCGCATTGCGGCTTCAGTGTCAAGTCATTCATTTTCGTTTTATACTTCAGTTCTATAACTTTTAAATTTACTTCAGACACGGGATTAAGTATATTGAGAGCGTAAATGGCTATACATAGGCATGAACACATCCAATTATCATGACGTTTTCCCTTTTTCAAATCCCAAAAATTAACGGACTCCTTGAAAGCACATGAACTATAACAAAGGAAAACACTTATCGTTCATAGGAACAGCTTAACTTCTACGATAGTTTGTCAACAAAGTTGCTCGGTATTGTACTTCAACGAAACCCCCTGCTGAAGAAGCAGCCTTGAAACTTCTGAAATTACATTTTCTTCTCAAATTATCGACATTAAATGTAACAGACCGGAATATGCTCTTGAAACGTAGGGTGCATTATCCCTGTGTGAATGGACTTCTTATTTTACCATTCCCATTCATTTAAAAATGTACCCAAAAAGATATGCGACTAACAAAATCAATACTTGCGCTCCATTTTATGTATTAATGCCCAATTCTGAATTCCTACATATTTCAAAAAGATTAATGCACACTATCAGGGGTATCTGGTATTGCTAAGCAATTTCATCTACACTACTATATCTCCACATAAAAGACATGCCTTAAATTAGTAATGATTTAAAATACAAACTAATATAGACAATCCGGGTAACCTGGCACACTTCGACGAGCTATTTCATTTTCTATTCAGAAGATGTTTCGATAACGCATTTTAGACCGAAATAAGAATTCGCACGTTTTTAACGGCATCATAATGCAACCATTATCAAGAAAAACGATAAATGTAATATAAAAATATAGAATATTGACCGGAAAAAAAACATATTTATTGGAATGAGCAGAACATCAATAGGAGATTATTTCCCAAATGACAATAACTAAACCTGCCACAGATGGAGGAGGCTTTCTATTGGATGAGTGACGATACCTCCAAATACTCTAGGGCCGAATAAAATTGTTTTCCACCAATTAATCCTAACATGACCTAGTTTATCTGGAAGAGGGAAAGATGTCAGAGTAAATGCAGGTTGTCTCACTAATGGGATTCGATGACTGCTGCCACCGGATCATTCAGCAGGGGGATGGCGACGTGGGCGGGATGGAGAGTGTGCCATGGCACTTGACGCGGCATCGTCCCCTCCCTCCTCCCCCTGGCGAGTTTTTAACGAACAAGTTTAAACCGCCCCAGGATTTAGGAAGACAATAGGATCCCTACATACGGCAAGGGTGATGATTGGGAGAACGGTCGGGATCCCGTAAGTCTCCTAGTTAATGATACCATCATACAGAAGAGAAACGCGAGCTCAGTCTCAACGCTGGCGCATGTGCTCTGACTCGGAGTATTGGGAGATGGCGAACGAATCGCAGAGTCTTTATTAAGACGTTCTCAAAGGCTGTCCATGATGGTCAGTAAAGTTAACGGCTAGGCCATCGCGTCGAGAGCTCCGCTTTTCAGACGACAGCAGCGCGGGAGGATCAGCGGAGGACTCCTCGCGGAGCAGCGGCGGGAGGCTCTTCTCTGCGAGGCGGGAGGAAATAAATATCTGAAGCGAATCAAATCAATGTTTTATCGCTCGTTTCTATTCCAGCATCCTTAAAGCAACCATTAAACTGATGACGACGACGTTTTTAACACTCGCAATCACAATCTCGTTAAATGGAATATACGATTGGGTTATTGGAGCTGAGATTCAAACGATACGTCAAACTAGAGCGATTTAAAAGCACATAAATGAGTAAAAGTTCCGTGACCGTGACGGCTATTGAGACATGCATTTTAAGCGAAAAAAATCCCGCTCATGACCGTGCTTGTGTATTTTATAAATAATATATTTATACACATACATACATAAATATACGATATGGAGACGTGTACATATATATTTATATACATAAATATATAAGGTCACTTTCTTGAAAAACCCACGAACGTGCACAATAATGTAAATTGACTAACTAGTCGACACAAACACAGAAACTAAAACATATAAAAGAGGGACTCACTCGTTCTCGAATTTTCGGTTTTAGTTTCTGTGTTTGTGTCGACTAGTTAGTCAATTTACATTATATACATAAATATATATATACATATACATACATATACATACATATACATATATATACATATATATATACATACATATACATATATATACATATATATAAATACATATACACATATATATACTTGAGCTATCGAGAAAACGTAATTTACACCGAGATCGGCGATCTTTTAAGTAACCAAGTGCCCCGATTCTTTGGCCAAAAAATGGCGTTAGGGAGCTGTCACCCACCAAAGGAGAAATAGACAACACATAAGAGGAAAGGACAGTAGATTAACAATCATGCAACATCATAAAGTATAGGAACAATGCGTTCGTGATACAAATAGCCAGAAAAGAGACGACCCACATTCATTGGCCAATGGAATGGCCAGGAAATATTTTTGCGCTTGTGATCTTACGAGAAGCTTTAGGTTGTCAGTCAGTCGAAGGGTTCCAAGCATTGCTGAATAAATTAGAAATTCAGTGCGATAGATATGGTATGAGGATAAATGTAAACAAAAAACATGGTTATACACGTTTAGAGAAATAAAAGGTTAAGTTAAATACTAAATTACGAGTGCATCAACTAGTTCATAAACTATCGATTGTGTTAAGAAAAAAAGCCTTCACAAGTAGGCGGTAATAAATGACAGAGATATTGAGTAAAGATATTAAGAAACGGCTTGTTAAAACTTTGATATGGAGTGTAACCATGTACGGTAGGGAAACATGGTATTTGAAACAAGATGATGGGCGTAGATTGGAAGCTTTTGAAATGTGGATATGGAGAAGGATGGAAAATGTGAAAAGGAAAAAGGAAAGGAAAACAAATGAAGAAGTGCTAGGTAGGGTGTGGGAGGAGAGATGATTGTTGAAATAAATCAAAAAGATTGGAAAAATTGGGATCAACAAAAGCCAGGAAAGATTGATGCAGAGCACGTTGATTGGTATGGACTGTGATAGAGGGGAGAAAGTTAGGAAAATGAGGAAGGGGCAGGAACAGGATAAGAATGTTGGGCGGAATGAAGGAAGGAAGGAAGTGTACGGAGATGAAGAGGGACATGTTGTAGAGTACGATGTCAGTGTGTCTCTCTACCTCTCTTGTGTGTCGTCTACTTCTGGTGGAACAACCCCCTAACGCCATCTCTTGGCCAAAGAATTGGGGCACTTGGTTGCATTAACCCCCAGCAAATTTCAGCGTAAAATAACATTTACTCGATAGTCCATGAGGTTGGAACATAGGCCCGGCAGGACGAAAGATCGGTGGTTCAAGTTCAGGTCAAGGAAATATTTTTACATTTGTGATCTACTCGATTCCGTCTTACCCACCTCTCCTGTGTTCATCCTTTACATGGTCTTATCCCTTTTCCTTGTATCTATTTCCAAGTGAATGAATATATATACACACACACATGCATATATTCATATACACATATATAAAAGCATATATGCATGCATACACATGCATACGTACACACACCTACGCATACAAACACGTATGTACATAGGTAGATACCGCATGAAAAGAAGAGATAAACGAAGAAAATGGATAAAGGCCGAGCAATACCTCTTCTTTATTTGTCGAGTTTCCTAATTTCTGTCGTCAGGACTATTTGGAAATATCTACTCCGCCGGTGAGAAAGAAAGAGAGTTAGTGGGAAGCAGAAAGTTGGTGCGGGATGCGATACTGCAGAGGGAAAAGAAGGGGGGACTCGTTGAGGGGTCCGTCTCCCGGAGAGATTGAGACGGAAGGGGGGTGAACGGAGTCGTAGGAGACCACATCGATATCGCGGCAAACGAGATGGATAAGGAGGCATTTGGACGGAATAAAAAAGTTCGGGAAAGAGGGAATGGAGGCGCTAGGGACGGGGGAAAGGCGGATGGGAAAAAAGACTGGAGTCTTGAAAAGGATTGTGGGAAGGGGGTTTTGGTTTTAAGGGGGAGAGAAGATTTCTGGGTTGGTGAGGGTGGGGATAACTGCGGAAAGGAGCAGGAATAAAGACGCAGCGGAGTGGGAGGGGGTGGTGCAGGAGGAGGGTGCGGCGTGGGTGGGGAGGTCTGGCTGCGTGCGTAACTTTCCCGCTTCTTTCTTGGGACGGGGCCAATTGAATGCGTGGGCGAGGCGGGGTTCGGAAGGGGAGGGCGCGGGGCTGGGGGGGGGTGGCGGAGGAGAAATGCGAAAGAATTACGAGGATAGGAAAATGGCCGGGGGGCGTGGAATGAAAAGGACGAAGTGGTAGCGGACAAAAATAGATATATTAAAAGAATGGCAGAGGACGAGGAGCGAGAAATTTCAGTTGGGGCCGAATGGGCGATTCGAGAAATCTCGATCCGTCGGAGATAAACCGCCCCCAACTTGAGAGGTGTTGCTTTGCCGACTGAGCTGAAAGGGGGGGGATGAGGGTTGGGGATTTCCCAAACAAATGCAACCAAGGATTTATGCTTTCTATATAACGATCCCAGTCCACAGGACTCGCAGAGATATTCACGTACGATCCGCAGTCGTAATGGTCGTAAGATATACTTTTTCGCCATCCACCGCACTCGGGAGATTCATCGTTGATAACATCCCTCGGTCTTTTCCCGAAATTTTAATTCCTGTTGCTTTAAAATCGATTGCTCTGGAACTTTGCCACTCCCGTGTTTGGAAGATCATAGCTGGAGCAATCGTTTCTGCAGCACATATGCGTGCATTTCGTAGTAGCTCCAAAGAGATTCAGAGTCTTCTCGTATTGGTCGACATGTTTACGAAGAGATTCTTTCTCTGGTCCTACGGAGCTGATAGTCGAGGCACTGTTACTCCATGTCTTCCTCGCTCGCCGCAGGACCCAGCCTCTTTAAGCGCTTGCGAGTAAGAGGGCACTCTTCCGCTGTTGCGGAGAGGGTGGGTGGAAGTGGAAGGGGGAGAGGGATGAGTGGGGCAAACCGTGGAGGTAGCCGGAACGAAGGGGGGGTTGTAATGAGAGGGGATGGAGCTGGCAAGTAGTCAGGCACTAGGGAACAAGGGGTACGGAACACTTTGTGCATTGTGTGCGTGTGTGTGTGGAGGGAAAGCGGGAGTAAGAAACACGGCGTGGAGGGGAAAGGGGGGCATGTAATGGCAGACGAGAAATATGGGACGATCAGGGAATAAGTGTAGGCGGGAGGGTAGTAGGGGGAGGACGTGGAAGAAAAGGGCGGAAAGAAGAAAGAGATTCGCGACGAGGAAGAGAGAGGCGCCAAAAATACGTATCCAAGCAGGGAAAAGTTGCGCAGGGAGCATCTCAAAAGGGAAATGAATGTAAGTAGGAGAACGGGGCGGTGAAATAAAGTAAATAATAACGACCGAAGTTGGGAAAAATTATGAGAGGAACGGGGGAAGACGGAAACGAGAAAGCGATAAGCGGATCGCGGTTCGTTTCTGCAAACTCCTTGTTTTTTTTTTCTTCTTTCTCTCTCCCTCTTTCTCCTCGTCCGCAGTGTTTCCGAGTAAGCAAAATGTGGGGAGAGAGAGGATATGAATGAAGTCAGGAAGGGAGGGATGAAGAAAGGAGATTTACCTGATTGGGAGATGGATGATAAGGGATTCTGCAAGTTGCGGGAAGATATTTGGAGAGTGAGAGTGCGCGAGAGGAAGAGAGGAAATTAGATTAATAAAAAGATAACCCAAACAAATTGAAGAGATAGCAATGCATAGTTTAAGTAAATAAAAATGGAGTAAGAGATAGCGGCAGAGCATGGATGAAACTAGGAACCTCGGAAAGAGAGTAAATTCCAAATACCGCGACGGTTTAAATCCGTAATTAAGGAAATGTGCCACAACAGAATAGAGAGGATTCAGAGGTTGACGAATGCGATTAATAATATATAGAATATGGACGAAACAATTTTTATTCTTCACTTTTAAGTAACTGTATACGTTTATTGCTATTATGAAAGAAGTCGATAGCGTAATACTCCTTATCATATAGTCATTTTAATCCGCCCTCCTTGGCTCACTTTACGATTGCCTGTTCCTGTAAGTAAGTGGGAATCAGTGAAAGGCTGAAGAGAATCGCTTTTTTTAGATGGCCTCATAATGACAAAACGTGCCGCGGAGGAAGCAAGCTTCCAAGCATGCACCCTTCGGATTACAGTAAACCGTGGAATTTTTTGAACTATCGATACCACCCTGTGGATCGCGAACGTCAATAAAATAAAGATCTTCCTAGAAAAATTTCACGCCAGAATGAAGCTTTTTTCTAAACATTCATCTATAAAATCCAGTGTGCAACTTCAAATAATGAATCAATGATAGAAATCGCTTTCAACTACATATATCTGAGCTGAATAACATTTTTGTCGCCATGTTCCCGAAAGTGGTGAATTTGAATGACGTCATCCTCTGATTAGAACAGATGGCATCGTATAGCAGAAATGTATAGACATATAGTATAAAATAAAAGCTCATAACGTAAGCATTTTTAATGCCTGAAGTGGTCTTGGTTTATCAGCTAGTATTTTTGTGATAGTGCTGATAAATACCACAAAAACCGCAACGTCACTATAGAAATTCAAAGACGCGATTCCAGTGGCTGCCATAGCAGCGAAGAGTTTCGGCTGAGGGTGCCTCGAGCTTTGCGCCAGTGAGGTGGCACCTCTCAGCGTTCCGAATTACGACGGCGAGGTCAATCAATCAAACGCTGGAATCACATTCGGAAAGGAAACAAGGACTCTAGGCGTTGGCCAACACGCCTAGATTCCGCAGCCAAGTGTTTTTATTTGGAGGACGTCCTTACGGAAGAGCTGATATCATGTCACCACGTCCTGTCATCCGTTGAAAACAATTCGAAGGTCCTCGTCTGGCTTGGGGCTTCGCGCCACTTGCTCCCTCCTCATCATCTCCGCCCCCCCTTTGGGTACCCATCGGCAGAGAACGTCGACGAAACTGGGTACTAGTTGAGTGGGAAGGGAGGGCTGTTGGATGGGGGGAGGAATCGTGTAGAGGGGAGGTCGTGGGGGAGGGGGGGTAGAAATGGAGGCGAGCGCCATCAAAGAAGATGGGGAGGAAGAGAGAGAAAAAGCGTATTGAGAGACTTCCCCAAACCAACTCTGCACTGAGAGGCAAGAAGGGAAGAATCTAAGGAAAGCAGCAGGTGACCATCGGAGATGGGAAAAATCTGTTTGATTTATTGACCTTGCCGTCTTAATTCTAAACCTCTCAGGTGCGGTCCTACTGGCGCAAGCTCCAGGCACCCTCTTCAAGTACACAGTCAAAACTCTGGCTCAAGAGGGTGTGAACGGCCCGGAACTTCAAGAATCAGCGGACCTTAGATTAAAGCATAAAATTTCGCAAACCTAAAAAAATAAAATTACTCAAGACTCAGGAGGGAAAGACTTTCACTCATATTCGGTAATAAGTATATTTGATCCCAACGACCCAGCATAATACAGCATATAATTTTTTAATAGTAATGATATTAATATGTTTTTAGCACTTACGATTAATATTAAAGAATACCAACAACAAATGGACAAAAGTGGTCCCATCAGTATCATTACGTTTTTATTTTGGCAGCAAATATTTTTGCCAAATTCCATAATGAAGTTCATTAAGATAGACGTGGTTTTTTAATTATACACATACATTAATAAAATAAGCAATTGGACGTCCACCTCAGTTTCCAAGCAACTTTCATGTAAAATATAAATTTTCTACTTATTTGAGAAATAATTGACATTTTGAAATCGATTAAGTGGTATAGTTTTCGCAGAACTGTCTGATTTTTTCGCCATTATAAACTAGGGATGATCCTGTCAGAGGACAACCTAGCAAACCAAATTTGGCTGTATTTCACTTTTTTTAATTTTTTGCAAGAATTCTGGTCTCAAATATAATACAAAGTCCTTCCCAAAAGTAGTATGACTTATCTTTTCCCGGATAGACGGACGGAACGGCGGCGGTTTCTCTGGCTGAGGAAGGAGAGTCTCATGAAAAGCTGTAGGCCGATGGTAGTTTTTCGGAGTGCGGATCGTTCGTTTGCAAAACTTCTATTACGTGGCATCGTTACGCTTCGCCTTGAATCGGCAATTTGAACATCGCCACGCCATTAAATTTTGCGTGGAACTGGGCTAAACCGGGAAAGAGACTCATGACATGCTCAAGGCAGCTTATGGTGATAACGCCATGGGTATATTGGGTGTTTTTGAGTGGCAAAAGGTTTTTTGGGAGGTTAGAGAAGATGCTGAAGACATCGAAAGTTTAGGACGCTTGGACCTCAAAGAATGACGAAAATCTTGCAAGAGTGAAGGCTTTGTTGGACAGGGATCGCAGATTAAGTATTTGCATGGATTCTGCTGAATTTGGCGGGTCTAAAAGTGATGTGAATCGCCTTGTGACCGAAAACATGGGTATGGGTGTGTGCGAAACAGGTGCCGCGAGTGCTCTCGGGCGAACAAAAGGAAACTCGTGCGCGGATTTTCCAAGGGCTTCTCGACCATGCCTTAGTCGCCCCATAGCCGTGATGTAGGATGGAACATTTCACAAAGAGTGAGTGAGCGAAAGGGAAGGAGAGCAAACAAAGTGAGATGGAATGCAAAACGCGAGTGTATGTGAGAAGACGTGCCAGGAGATGAGGGTGTGGAAAGAGGGGACTAGATGTTAGACTAGGCGCCCATGGGGACAAAAAGATGACGGGGAGAGGAGTGGAGGTCATGGAGGCTGGGGGCGACTTTCCAGAAAAGAGTGGCAATACGTGGAAACGTTAGAGGCATCAAAATCAGAGCAAGGTTTCACTCTAAGGAAGTTAAGTCTTGTGCACGCGGGGGCGTGACGGGAGGGAGAGAAGGGAGGAAGTGCGTAAACGCAGAGGGGCGGTCGGTGGGGTAAATGTATACTATATATAAGAGAGGCTCAGCCGAGAGAGTTCATAAAATAAAAAAATAGGGAGAGAGGAGGATCGAAAAAAGAGCGCCCCGCGATTGTGCGTGTTTGTGCTGCGAAGTGGCGAGGGAGGAGGGGAGGGGAATGGGGGGCGAGGATGTGAAATGGGGTGCGGGGGGGGGGGGGGGGGAGACGAATTTGATGGTGGGATTGGAGGCTGATGGGCAATAACCGGAGGGTTGCTAAGGTCAACACGATTCCAGGAAGCGCTCGATGCAATGCAAATCCGCGGGATGTAAAGAGAGAAAGCGGTGTCGAAGAATCCCTGGGACAATCAAAAAGAGGAGTGCGCCGTCCCCCGTCTTAAATGGCTCCATCAAAAGTTGTCCTGATAAGAGATCGCGGTGGAGCCCCAAAGTGAAGGGAGGGCTCTTCCCCTCCTCCCCTTCACCCACCCCTCACCCCCGCTCTCCCCCTCTCCCACCCTATACTCTCCCAGCCAGCGGGGCATTATGCAAAACCAAAGGCCCGACCATTATGCAAACCAATCACCCCGGCCCGGTTGGGGATGCAGTGCAGTCCAATTACAACTTGGGTCGGCATGCCTCGCTTATTTATCACTTAGGCCTGAGGTTAACTTTTGAAATCGTAGTTGAGGGGTGAGACGAATGAAATAGGAAAGATATATCTACTCTCTTTCCCAAGCGGCTTTTCATTCAATTGCGCTCCCATTGACATTTTGGTTTTAAAATATTGCATTGCCCAGAAAGATTACAAAGTCTTACAACGAGTGATCACATGATTTTTTTCAAAATAAATAAAATTATTGATTCTGGAATGTTATGATTAAATCCTCATCATTTACTATTCATCCAATTACCACAAAAGGTAGAAGAGATAACATTTAGACAAATTAATAATGGTAATAAATGCAAGAATTTTTTCATTCATATTATTTTCTGCTTAAAATCATTGATAATACTGCTTAAGCCTAAATTGGATTAATCCAAGTATGAAAAAAATATTTTCCCAAAATTGTTACAAAATATTTTTACTGCAACCAAGATGCACTGTATATACTCTGCGAGGAATTTTTTTTGGGACATTTTCTCTTATGTAACCGTACTGTCTCCTTTGAAAATAGGTTTCCCCTCGACATCAATGATGGATATTTAAACTAAATTTCAATTAAACCAAAAGCAGCATCAATTTGGTCCACTATAGTCGAGCAAAATCCTCTCAATAATATCAAAATTGCATACAATAACATATTGAATGACACACTATACCTCTACCCTCGTGAAGGTGGATTAATCAACATCAAACAGGAATGCCACTTTTCTATGCACGGGAGGAAATGCAAAAATGATTCATCTCGGATTAATCCGGATCCAGGTGCGGAAGCACGGGATCAGAGAGGACGGTTTATGGGATGCCGAGCGTGAAATCAATCACCGGCCAAGTCTAACGCCGCACAAAAGCGTGGGAGTCCGGTACCAAGCCACTCGCCCCGCAGCGAAAGAACGCGAAGCAGTCCGCCACCCCGCTGCACTTATGTACTTCCCCAATCACGGAACCGTGTGGAAATCATGCAGGCGAGAAAACGACTGAAGGCACTGCCTAGATTGAAAGACCGTGCTGCCATCGATACTTCGTATGTGAACATTCGACGGGCTTACTGAGAAGGGCGGTCAAAATGGACGCAAAGCGTTGTACTTCCAATTTCAACGACAAGATTGCTTCTTAGCCTCCCGCAATATTAATGAAAAATACCGGATCTGCGACTTGGCTACCTTGCCTGATGATCGGTAAAACAATGGAAACACAGAGGATTTATTTTATTAATACAAATGAAACCGTTCATAAATTATAATATTAAACTTACATTTTGGAGAGGTTTTACATTTGGAAAGGTAGTGTATATGCACACCATTGATTATATTTAAACAAAACTAAATGTAAACAAGAACTCATATTATATCTTTAATTTACAGCTAATGCCGAAAGTATTTTAGTAATCGCTTTGTCTGGGTACTCACCGCAAGTTGTAAATTTACCTATTCAAATCACAAAGCATTTTTAAATAATTCAAAGGACATTCAATTGACTTCGGTATAACTACAATTCCTTTAGTCATTTAGTATAATCAGCATTTTTTCCAATGGATAAAATTTACTTTCGATGAAACAAGAGCTCTCAAGCTCGGTCTAGCCGAATACAAACATTTCATCCACAAATCAGACTTCAAACATATATGTTAATGCCAAAATTTATTTTTATCATTTCCGCAGTATTGCGTTTCCTTTATTTCTTTTCCGCATCCCGAGTCGCCTACTCAGGATCCGTCCCATTAATACTTGGGGACCATTAAGATCCGACGTGTTGAGTATCGAGACTCAAGGGACGAACACAATCCCCTTTCGAAGTTTCCTCTTCTAATAAAAAATTATATGACACCAGAAAGGACCTCTTTCAATCTGTTGACTCATCGCCGTTCTGCCCAGACGCCGCACCCAACCACCCATTCCCCCCCTTCTCACAAATACCCCCCCACCTCCTATCTCACGGCATCTCGATCTACTATGATGGAAACATAGATAAATAAATCTATCTTTCTACACATAATTATGCATATATATAAAAATATATATATAACCAAACATATAATTATATAAAAACATACGTATATTTAAAGTAGAGAAAATAAATGTATACGTTTTGATGACGTAATTAAAGTGTCTACAATCCTGCACGCACAATATCATCACATAACATTCGAAAATTTATTGTGACTTTATAAAATGTTAAAACTTAAATGATATCGAAAAAGAAACCGAGGAATGACGTTTCCATGGCTTTGAGAACTGTTATTAGATAACTGAAAAAAGGGATAAAGTAAAATTTGAAATGACCCATTCCGTTAGAAAAATAGGCACTCCATTTTCTCAAAATGTGAAGCACATTATTTCGCACCGGGAGGCACTTAAGCACAAAGTTATTACCAAAATAAACTTGAAAATAGCAGTATGTCCTATTCAAAACCACAATCACACAATACTTCAATCTTGCGGGTGGCTTTTGATCATGAAGCTATTAACCAAAGATTTACACTGAGCCTAACGTGTCTAGTGCAACTGAAGCCGTTTTAAACAGCCCAAAGTATATGTGTTTGTAAACTATTTCATCAAATAACACAAATCAACGCTTTTCGTGCCACCGTAGTTTTGGATTCTACGGCGACGGCAAATGTTATATCGGAGTGAACAATTTCACACTTTGATTTTTGGGATCTTGACGGAGTAAGACGATAACACTGTGACTGTCTTTCTCATCTTTCACTCTGTTCTCACGGCCCTTCACGTCTATCGGGTGCATGAATGTGCATCATCACGCGATTTTCCGTGCTGAACAAAGAGCGCGTGCATGGCTCGCGGCACGTTGGAGTTTGCGCTCGACCTGAATGTTTCTCCCCGCGCCCTTCACCTGCATTCCAAGCAATGGCGTCGACCGCAGCGGCGCCACTTCCCCCCCCACCCCCCTGTCCCCCTTTGCTTTTTTAAGGGATTTCCTCCCCTCCCCCAACCATCCCTCCGATACAAACTCCGCCCTACGTCTTTAATTCCCTCCACAAATCCATCCATCCTCCTCGCCCGTCCCCTTTTCCCATCGCCTCCACAACCATCAACCCTTATCGGCCATCTCCACATCTCCCTCTCCTCCCACTCAAGTCCTATTTCATCCCCTTACTATATATTTTTCCCTGCCCAGCATCCCCTTTCCGCATCCACCTCTTTTCGGCCCCGCGAAAGATATGGTTCTTCAGGATGAATGGGATAGCCTAACGATTTTTTGTCCTCTCCTTTCCTTTGGAAACCTATCATGGAGGATTATTTCCTCTCCCCGGTTCCTCCACCCGAGAGCATCGTCTCCTCTTCGTGAAAGACCCATTGAGGATTAAAAAAACACACATACACATCGATCGAAAATAATTCCCATTGCTTTTTGTCTTCAATCTCGACGGTGAGCAGCGGATTGGCTGTTTGAGAGTAGAGTGGTGAGGGTGGGAAACCAATCCAGGTCGTCTCGCATTTCTTTGAGCGAAGAGATTCCGCGTTTCTCCCTCATCCCTTTCCTTCCCCTCATCATTTTTAATCCTTTCGGATTCACAGAACTGTGCATTTCCTGCACTGGTGCAAAACCGTGAGCCCCTCGCCCTTGGCAAACTCCAATCGGTCAATTTCCTGGAGCAGAAGCGGTGCACTACAGCCTTTTCTCAGCTCCAAGCAGGAATGCGTGTATAACTTTGGTCGTAAAATGTCCAATCGATGGCTCAATCCAAATTTACTATAACGCATGCGTTGGTTTGTTTGCAGAAGGAATAAAATAACAGACACATATGGTGTCCTCGGGAGCTGGAAAAGAATTAGACGCAGTTATAGCCAACTCACGAGTTGGAAGTCCGAACGATTCATGAATACGCGCTGTGTACGAAATAGAATACTATATTACAGTGTACGCGTGGGTCCAAATTGCTGTCAGAAACCAGACATTTATTAATTTGGATGACGCTCACTAAAAATTGTGCTGGATTTAAAAAAATAAGAGGGAGTAAGTCGATTAAATCAACAAAACAATCTTCAACGTATTTATTAAGTCAAAATATTCTGGGAAAGCTTTGAGAAAGCAAGAAAAAGCTAACAAAATGAGCAGAGAGCGCATATCATCCGGGAAAATACGAGAGCAATAGGGTAACTCGAAATCATAGCAAGACTCATTAGACAAAAAAGCTAAAATTTGATTACCAAATGTTGATTGATCACTAATTCATGATGTGACAGTGAATTATTTTCTTTCCTTCTCAGTTCAAGGGTTACTTTGAATAGTCATCAACGCTCTCTGTCACAATTTATTTCTTAGCAAGCTAAATTTATCAATTTTTTATTTAATTTTTACAACACTAAATTTTGCACCATGAAGCCTTTGGAGCAACCATTTCGTGCTCTCTGAATCGTACATATTCGATGGGTAACAATTTCTGGGAAAAAGAGAGCTACGAGACTTCTGGGACCTTTAATTATTAAAGATGACAAAACATTTTTTCCATCGTATTTGTTCTTATATAAGTGCTTCCACTGGACCTAAAATGGACATTTAGTCATTTGGGGCATAATTTTAGTGCCTAACTGGACCGTGGAAAATAAACACGACATATATGAAAAAATGATGCGGTTGGGTACTTTTGTTTATCAGTAATTAAATTAGTCGTATGAAAATTATTATATAAATTAATTAAAAATAAAAAATATTAAACTCTTAGTGGTCATACTTGACACAAAAGACACACTCTTAAAAGGGAAATATCGAGTGTTGCTGTGTTAGTAATCCTTATAAAACTTTGCGTAAAAGCTTGAGTGGTTCATAAAAAAATTTGATAAGCAAATAGAAATTATAATTTTTAGACAAGTAATTAAAACGCCCAAATATGACCCCTTCGTTTCCATTACTCAGTGTACCGGTATATATTTATATCTCTCATGTTTTAAATTTTCAACTTTTGAATATTTTCTCGCTTCTCAATGCAACTACAAACTTTTTGGCCAAACCGAGGTCGGTTGGAATTCAATTCAATCCGATATGGGTTGAATATTCACACCTCGCGCACAAATAAACACTTCCAGCATAGAAGGTGATGGATATGCACAGCTTCAATTAAATTTTCCTCAACAGCAAACCTCTATATTCACGACAGGCGTCATTGTTATTAACTTTTTATTTTCCATTAAGTATTCTCAGCCTTTTGTTGCCTCCCAACAAGTCATTTTTTCGGAGTCGTATCCTCGCCCACACTCCAAACCCTTCCTTCATCCCCCATTCCGTCAATTCCTATCGCACCCGTGACCGTTTCATTCCACGCCACTCGCTATTCTCTCACGCAGGGAGCACGCCGACCCAGGAGTCACTTGGTTGCGTGCCGACGGATTCCCCGTCTCCTCGCGCCATTCGCAGCCTCCCGCCCACCGCTCCCTCCCTTCCCATCCGCCCCCGCGAAAACGACGATTAGGTGGGCTACAAGATTGCTGTCAACCTATTTAAGCGTGCGTGCAGGAATGATTCATGTTCGTCAAATCTTAACGATTTGGCTATCCAGTGATTATTTTGAGTCGCCCGCCATTTTTCTCCTTACGTTGTATTTAGAACTGTTCAACACACTATTCACAATTTTGCTGAGAAGATAAATCTCCAAGTGGTAAAAAAAATTAATCACCCAAAAAAAACAACTGTCAGTAAAGATCTTCAGCCAAAGGAATAAACGATGTATCAAGTTTTATTTGCGATTTTTCTTTTTCATATTTCATTTTGTTTTCTAATTCCAGCAATCATATCACCGTGCGCTTGAAACATACTGAACCCGTCTCATTATTTTAACCGCACACAAAGCGTAATAAAAATATGTATACATGTGGTTCATATTGTGCCTCTCATAATATTATATCATTTTAAGTGCAACAGTCGCGTACATTTAAGAAAATGAAGTTTAACAAAGCTACTCCTCAAAATACGAGAATATTAGTTCCTTAACCACATAAGACAGCGGTCCTGTACCATGAGTAAGCAATGGAGGTGCTAATAATTTTGCCTAAAAGTGTTATTAATAGCAATGAGTACAGTATCATCTTATTAAAACGTTTTCCTCATATATTACCGACCAATTTGTGCTCAAGTCTTGCCGAAACAGCCTTAATCCTCTCGATTTCAAATTTCCAGCATTACACAGAGCGGGTTATTTTTTTCCCACACATGGAATACGATTTTGTTAGGATAATAAATTCAGGCCTTGAAGAGAATCAACGACAAACTAAAAATGAGACAAAATTATTTTTTGAAGTTACGTGTATTTAATAATCGCATTAAATGCGAGACTGCAGCTATTTTGTCTAAGCTTATTAACTTACACAATCCTCCTGGATCTCCACCCTAGGGATTGGGAAATAGACGGGGATATTGGAAGATTTGAAATCCTACGCTCTTGCCTTCAACTTGTCGACGCCCCCGTGTTACAAACTGCCCTCCTTTCCCCTAAATTTCTCCCAAAATACACACGCTTGCATATTTGTTCCACCAACAAGCTCCCCAGTCCTGGGAGTAAAATATTATCATGGCCCTTTTCCATAAACCTAGCTCTTTTCCAAATGAATAGCATGAGGATAAAAAAGTCCATCTCCGCCTACACACGCTTCCAATCTCGCCCCCTCCCCGGGGGTGGCCAAGAAGGGAGCGGGGGAGTGACCGAACCCCTTCCAGTCGTGCGGCACGCCGAGTCCAAATGGGTTATCCTCGAATGCAGACAGGCCTCAAGAGCTATCCTTGGGCGTCGGCAGCCACAACCACACGCGAGCCGAACCGCGTTTCCTCCGAGGGCCCTCTGTCCTCTGCCCCTCCCCGCGGAGGCCAAAGACCACGAGAGATGGCTTTGCGATAGTCATTCCGGTCACGTGATCCAGGTGAGACGGAGAGATTTCATTTCTCGGGTTGTTCAAAAATAGGGAGAGGGAGGAGTTTTAAGGATACTACGGGGGGTTGAGGACTGCTAAGTTTTGGCCTCGTGGTAGGGGTGTTGGAAAAGGGGGTGGTATCGAGGTGAGACGGGTTTGGGGATGGAAGATTAGAGCCCCAGTATTACCTCCGCGATGCAGGGAGTGGAGCCGCCACATAATCCCCGCCCCCCCCTCCTCCCCTATTTCCACCACATTTCCCGAAAAAATAATTCCATTCACGTCTCATGCCCCCCTCACTCTTCAATATCGATGGTTACGTGAAACGTTCCCGACAATGGAAGAGTTACCGCTGCACGCCTTTGAATTGTTGGTAACCAATGTGGAAAAGCATTTTATTTGGTCGTGACCTACTTGTCCGTGGTGCTCGCTTAGGGGGCCGGCACATCTGCAATGCCACACATCAAATGCCTGTCGCCATTGAAACACCGTTAGGCATACAACTCGAAGCTTTCAAACGAATTCGATGCAGACTTAAGATCACCATATTTTGGGGTTTGGGGATTGTTTTTCAACTGCCTATATCAATTACAGTATTGTTTGTTTCTTCCCTTGATCAATGAAATTCCTCCTATTTATAACTTTGAACATGCAAGATCTCTTCACCTTTTATGTCTGAATGCATCTGAAAAAAAATAAAGCAAGCTTACGGGACGATAAAAAATCAGTATCCTAGTCCATGTCTCGATGGTATGAGTATTCATTATAATTGCTATTAAAAGAAACATCCGCAATTATTGAACTTAATATAACTTGTATTTCTCAAATAATTCTACTCAAATCAGTAATACGATCACTAACATCACAAAGTTCGCGTGATCATTACCCCGCAGGGGTTTTCGTCGTCTGTCGTCATTACTTTGATTTTTCTGAGCTAACGGTAACGATTTAACCTCAGTCCCCATCCCCCCCCCCTAGGGACACTGAAAACCAATTACCCTTGCTCAACCGCGGACTCAGTCTCAGCAATTCTATAACTGTCCCTTCCCCACCCGAGTGCAGTCGGTGACGTCCGGGTTCGTCTGTCTTCTCTTAGGATTCATGCCACCTCACCCCTTCCCTCCTCCTCTCCACAAATTAAAAATATTGCAGGCGAAAATCAGAAGAAGATGGAACGTAATGCGCAGAGCTCCATTCTCTGAAAGGTAACCTGATCGCAACCCATAATCTATCCATCACAGCTTGGGGTGATACGTATATTATCAAAGACTTCTGTGTAAATTGCTGCACTGGCCGTGGATTCCAGACTGAAAACGGTATTGCAACGAAACCGGCGAAGATACATCACATAACAATTGGCGGAAATGGATAGCTAGCTTTCTCTTCGCGTTCATCATATGTAAAGAGCTTAAATTTTCAGAAGTATCCATGTCGGTTGGGGCCAAAACTTTCCAAGCTACCACGTTTCGATTACGATTCACGTCTCATTTGAGTTTAGTCGAATTCATCTTTCGCGTTTAGCAGCGAACGGCAGTCTTCGAATTGAACCTTCTTCTGGTCACACATTAATTAGCAAGATTTTACATTTTGGGGGTTAAAAAAATTTTCATAAGTTAAATATATTCAATTACCCTATCTTGAGACATAATAATCATTGCAACAGAATATAGAAGTTAAAAATTGATATACTATAATAACTAATAAATTTATTGGCTATAGTCAGACGAATCTGGAATGGGTCATGGAGAAGACTCTAGGGCAAATAAAGAAACAGAAGTTAGATATTAGAACGTCATATATAAAGAAAGAAATAGGCTATATTTCCATAATACGCTTTGCCATTTTATTCTCATGCATCGACACCGCCGAACGCTGAATGAAAAAGTCTTCCAGTCTACTTTCCAAGATTTTTAATGTTTAAATTTTAAATGAAATTTCAAAAAATCGCAAGTTTTCTAAAAACACTCCTTATTTTAACCCTAAATACACTATGCCATTGACATTTCAAATCAAACAAAATCCTCATAACCACCTATCCTCATTAGCCTTAATTAAAAGTTGAAATACTTTATGTTGCCCTTAATCATCTGCACACAGCTAAAGAGAAAATCTTTCCTCCGACCAGGTTGAAACGTGAACGGAGAGAAAAATAAGAGAACTCCAATTCCTCCACGAAGCTTCCCCTCCCTACGGTTTTCCCTCCCTTCTATCCCTTATTTTGAAAAGCGCCGTGGACCTAATTCCCCTCGATCCAATATGAATGCAGCAGACGGCGAGAGGATCTCTCTTACCTCTCAAAAATTATTTTCGTGCAGTAAAGAGAAACTAGCCCTGCTATAATCTTAATAAGTTTAAATTTTAATAAACACATTTTCTATGTGTGTTTATTGACTCACTTTTGTGAGTCTCACGGACGTGAATAGTAGGGTAAAAGGAACATTATATATATATATATATATATATATATATATATATATATATATATACATAATGCAAAAATATCTATACAACAACCTTCAAAAAAGGAACGAGTACCCGGATGATAAAAATGACCTTTTGACCCGAATTTAAACTGACTTCTATTTCCATTATTTTTCTTCCAAATTATTGCCTCTTGTTTTCTTTTTCTTCAGCAGGCAAACTCTTATTCCTTTCCTACTTGCCCAATAACTGAGCCCTAGAAATGCTTTAGTATTACAGTGCAAAGCATATTGTACTCAACAAAGACCATTATTGTATTATCTTCTTCCACATCACGCCGTTGTTTGACGACGCTATTCTTGGGCCATTTTGTATTCATAACCCGAAGTCGTTTGCTGCGGTAGTGCCTCTCTACCTCCACCCACCCCCAACCCCACCCCCCCAATCCCGTTAACTCCCGCACCTCTGCTCTTTGCTCATTCCACAAAAAACGCGCACGTTTTGGCGATTATTTTTATTCACCTCGAGCACCAGCACGTCGAAAAGGTTTACCTCCGAAAATGACAGCGCTCGTAAAGCGAAAGAAACAAGCATTGAGGCCGCTAAGATGGGAAAAAATCTCGAATAAAGGCGCCACTGGCGGTTTCTAAGTTTACGTGGATTTGGTACGATGCATCCAAATCATTTCTTTCCTCCCAAATTAATTTCGGCTGAACAAGGGGAGGGAATTATAATGGGTCCAATTTCCGCACTAGTAATAGTTCCGCAACAGTTCCAAACTTACGCTGGAATCTGTTTCCTCTGAAGCTTTGAAAATTAAATTATGGGAATTTTAAAATGTTGAGCTCAAAATTTAAATGGTCCAGGGATGCATTGTTGAAAGGAAATAAATGGCTTAGAACTAAAATTTACTACCCTCGTTCAGTACACTTAATTAATTTTATAATAATAACTGTATTCCATTTTGTGGGCGAACATGAGTTATTAAATTATCATTATTCATATAATTAAATTAAAAAAGATAAAAAAAAGTTTGATTGATGACTGTTACCTAATGATGATGTGGTTACATTGAAACCAATAGTAATATATCTTATTTTGTGGAAAATTGCAAATTTTTAATTAATCATGACATTCCAAAACATCACGCTTGAATGTCTCTTTTGATTATTCGTATATACTATATGGCGTCCCAAAACCTTTGCAGACCGTACTACGGTAAATTTAATTAAATGTCCAATCGAAAATAAAAGGGACCAATTTTCAGTTGCATTCATTTCAAAACTTATATGCCCTGCCAAAATATCAAAAAGATGTTTCAACTCTTGAATATTTCAAGGCTTACTTTGAGATGATTTTGGTTAGATAACCAAAGCACAATGACTCAATAGGAAGATACCACTCGGCATACGTATTGTAGGGCATTCCTATTGTATTCCCCAACGTCCATCCCAAATAATCAATTCATTTATCTTTAAATGAAGCATAAAATATTCCTCGTAAACTATTGGTAGATATGAAAGGGACTTCGAATGATAAAATGGTACATATCTAGCTGCTCCGATTGTTATAATTTTGCAATGCTTGGTGCTACTTCAAGGACCACCAATTATGGAATTGGTGATAACAGTATCTGAAATATAATATGTGATCCATATGAATTAAAGAAAGTATCTCTGACCATACATTTCTCAGCATAGTCATAGTGTATGAAGACCAATATATTTTTCATTAAACACACTCTTACGTATTTTTCCGTATCTCAACGTTGGCATTTCTTTTGTGCGCACCTAAAATCATTTTACTTCACCAAATGATATTTAGGAAAATATACTTTCGTCAAGAAATATTTTAAATATTGACAAGAATATGGCAAAGACTTGCGCGTGATGCGGTGGAAGCTTTGCTTAGGAAAAAATAATGTCACATATTTAAAAAATCCGATAACCCACTACGACATTTTTAAATATATATTAAAACTTATGAAGTGTGTTGAATATAGATCATCAATACATGACTATTTCATTAGTTGTCATTATCTGACGAGATAATGTGAGATTTAAGTAAATGCTGAAATAGGTGCCCTTAATTTATTGAATATTTTACTAATGTATACAGTACACATTTCTGAGATTTCTCCCAGTTCTCTGATTTCAAAGTATTTTTACCAGAAGTAGACATTAAGTCTACATTCCTCAATGGAACAACATTATTCTTTTACTCAGTTTGATAACCTATGATGAGGAAGATGAATTGCACTCTACCGTTAAAATATGGTTCCATTGAACCCCGAATAATTTTTCTTGAGCTTCGCCTTTACTGAAAATATTGTCAATATATTTTACTGAGAGTACAGAAGTTGAGGCGAATGGTTGGATGCCCACCTTCCCCTAGAGCCTCCCGCTATATCGGAAACGATAGACTAAGGGGTTCCCATTCACCACCACTCGTATGCGAATCGAAAAATAATAGAAAGGCCAAAAAATTCTAAAATGTAGGATGTGAATCCGAGAGCAGAGACTCTAACTGGAAGCAACAAAATCGCACTGTTTGTCCCTTGCATTAACGCCACTCAATTCCACCCGACCCTAGTACGCCAGAAAACAGCCTTCACTCAGTCTATCTATTTTCTTTACCCATCCCCCACAGTCACGTCTCCTACATTCCTTCTTCAATTAGCGAACGCGTAAGATTACGAGAAATGAAACGCAGACTTTCAATCTATTCCTATCCCCCGTCGGTCGTGTCTGTCGCACCCTGGAGATAACGTAAGCGCAAACCAGAGCGGGCAGAAGTGAGGGACTGGAAGCGAGGGAGGGAGAAATGAGTTTGTCTCTAAATCAGACCCATCAAATCAAATAACATAGCATATGACCTGTATCAAAGTTGTTCACCATTGAACTACTCGAAACCCTAAGATATTCGATGGCGTACTTCCAGTTCAAGAAACAATCATATCAGTATTGATTTTTCCGTGAGGCATTCGACTACCGCCCAAAAATTTCGAGACACGTCCCCCCGTGTGTTAGTGCGGAAGTAATTAATTAAAATAATCAAAAATTGCCCAAATCAATTTTTGTATTGATTGAAATGCCGTTATACCTACACCCAAGAAATGATGACTGGTTGAAGACCGAGAAAAATAAAGTCTAAAATATTAAACCTAAACTTCTAAAAACACAACTTCTTAAAATTGCTCAATGGTTTAAGAAAGTTCGCCCGGAAATAAATTAATTTACTCCACGAACTCTTGGGTACGTCATGTTTAAAAAATAAATGTATTCAAGGCGCTCGTAGTGCTAGGTTTAAAAATGAAATTTTCGTTTCCGTTAACGTTCCTGAAAAACTTCAAAGCCATTTCAAGTGCCTTTATCAGTAGTGAGTGAGTGCATTGATAGTTCCAAGGGATTACACATGCGCTCGCACGGAGAGCATTTGCAAAACACTCAATTTTTCAATTTCCAGCATCTCCGAAACGAATATAAGAAATAATTCAGAATTTTTACATTGTCTACTTAGTTTTTACATTGTCAACAATAGGTCTCAATCTTTCTAGGTGTTTTAGACACGAATACAACAATTTGATCGATTGATTTAATTTTTAGTTTACCAGTTTTGAAATTACACTAGAAAAATGCCTTACTTAATTCTTCAATTCACGTTCAAAAATCACCAAAAATACATTCTACTTCACATTAACTGTCACACCTACGCCCTTGGATCTTATTTTGAATCATATTTTATTGGTCGATGCTTTTTTTTTAATCTATGAAACATGCAAAACCTCTGTACACTTTTGCGTGGTAATGAGGTTGAGAAAAGAAGTTAAAAAATCAAGAATAACATTTAAAAAACGTACATATGCAGCGTGGGATTCTTAATATAGGTTTCCTGCAAGAAATATTCGCCTTCAGGCAAATATCTTTTGTCGGAAACGCAAAGGGATGTTGAGAACTGCGATAGAGCGGAGAATATGAGGAAAGCGAGTAAGGAAAAGGAATAGGATACTAGATAAAAGGGAGAAAGGAAGTAATATGCGGGATTGAAGAGGGACTTATTTTAATACCGGATGTCAGGTAGTGTTTTTGTAACAACAATTTTTGTTACATATATATATACATAAATCATCCTCTTAGTATCGAGTAACGGTTGCCACTTTCCACACGCCTTTATCACGTCGCGTAGCCTCCCCACGTCTCCCCTAACTATGCACTTGCGGTAGCTCCTCGCATTCGCCCCTAAAAATCCGTGCACTAACCCATCCCTTTAGTCCATTACCTCAAACCCCACCCAAACCCTTCGAAGCCCTATTCGGAGGAAGCTCCATTCCTCCTCCTCCACAGCCATCATCCCTCGCACTTCTCCTTGCTCGAGTATCCAAGACGACCGTCCTCGCATTAAAAGCTAAATGGATTTTTAATGCCATTATCCACTCTGGCGAGTCATTAGAAGGAACTAAGGACGCACCGGTCGGCCTTCCTCATTCCTTAAAGGTTTCTCGGCTCGGATCCTCCCCCTCTCCGTCCATTTCTTCCTCCCCATCCCCTCTTAGCCGCCCGATATCCGGAGGAGGACGGAGGGGGACGCTCGCGGAGAACAGTCGCGATGAGGGCCGAGGGTGCGCCGTGCGAGCACCGGAGGAGCTGGTCTGGCCCGGGGAGTCGGCGGCGACCGGATGGAGAGCGAGGAGGCCTTCTTGCAACTCGTCATCTGGGCCTCTCTCTCTTAGGCTGGCAGGAGGGTGGAGGCGGCGGCTGGCGGGTGGAGGGGCATGCTTACATGCGGGGGTTGTTTTTTAAATGGGTGGATGGGTTTGGCCCGGGGGTGCATCATTATCCCCGGCGGTGAAAGGAATTTCTACCTTTTTAAAACTTTTCGCACCATGGCTTCCACTCAAAATCTGATTATTCTGCTTTGTTTTTCATCCTAGAATATTAACGATATGCAAATCCCTTTATATGCGGAGGCATGTTTTTGAAAAAGTCAATTTCTCACCTGAAAAAATATCTAAGTGTTGCTGAACCGCGATGACCCGAAACAAAAGTTTAATGTAGAGTGTGATACTGTGACTATGAGATAAATTCATGTACATGAAAAATCCATCGATCAAAACCTCGACCATTACAGATGTACTCCTCAAAGTCTCACTATGCCGATATTAGAGCAAACGTTACATCAAAACCTTACAAAAATAAAATTCAAATTTCTATGAAATGAAAATATGTATTTTTTCATATTCATACCGACTACAGGTAAAATAAGGAGAGGCATCATGCAAATAATTCAGCATAACGTATTTACGAACTGAGGGTTCAACAAGAGATGCAAGGGAATAGATGAAGTTCTATATTTATATAGGGATATGACATTTAAAATAAAAATATTTTAATTCAATTCGATCCGTATTCAGAGAGTACTTAAACATTAATAACAGTTACTTCCGCGGAAATTGAGGACTACCTTGTGACCAAGGTCTAATGCACTCATAAAGGTGATTCGATTTTATAAAATATCGATAAGTCTATGATTTATATGCTCAAAGAAAACTAAAGTTGAATTCCAATAATAATTACAGCATAGTTCCTTCAGATTGAATCGATATTAGATATCTCGATACAACTATGAAAACACCAACACATATTTCCGCGGTATTGACGCATTAATTGCATTGCAGAAAATAATTATTCTACCATTTTTATCATATATCTATCCATTCCAAAAATACAGTCAAAGTTGTTATTAACCTTATAAAAATAGTTCAACGACTCCAAACATCACACACACAATTTAAGAATTAACTGTGACAAGCCATATAAAAGTTGTACACACTATTTTATGGACACAATGCATACGAGCATTCATTCACTTCAGATAAACGTTGCTCGGATCACAAACTAAGAAGAAGATATTCCTTAGCGTCATCTACAGTTTTTGCAGTAGAAGAGATAATTTGCACGGTGGGTACACCTCGAGGATAACATCTCGCAGACGCTACGTAATTATTTTTGAATTGGAAAACTGGTGCGAAAAAGATATTTTTCAGTAGTGACATGCTTGTAATTTGAATGTATTAGTTGAATAACCAGAGTCTAACGTTTAGCTAATCCCTGTATTACTTGTCTCATTACGCCCAATACGAAAAAAGTTTTCATCGAAAGCCACGTGTATTGGATAATGGATTTCTAGCAGCTAGGAGAGTATATTTTCCAGAATGTTGCAAACCATAATCATTTCTTCCTTCTCTTACTGGCAAATAGAATATATATATATATATATATATATACATATATATATATATATATATATATATATATTCATTTGCTATACTAATTTTTAAAAACACAGTTTTTAACCCGAAGGTTGGTTTGATAGCTGAGGGTTCAGATCACTAAGTACTAAGCCCAAAGACGTGAAATCAGTCATCAGCATAATAAGGGGAACAGGTCCTTATCCTCTATTTCGCCTACGATTTTCAGGAATATCTGATACCGGAAAAATCACAAAGCTTGGGTGAAGTTGAGGGTGTCCAGTGACGTGTCCGGGAATCAAACCCGGACCCTCCGGTTAAGAGTTCAACGCTCTATTTAGTGGACTATCTCGTCCCCTTCGTACTGATTGTAATCATTTAAATTATTATCGCAAATATATGTTTTTAATTTAATACCAATCATTAAGAAAAATTGTGAAAATATAAAATGAAGTTAGTTGGACCATTTTTTAATATTGAAAAATATAAATGATAAAAACATGGCAACCACTAACAAAATACTGGACTCAAATCAACGAATTCTTTACTACATAAACATTTGAGCTAACACTATAAATTTATATTAAATTTTTGCACAATTAATCATGCGAATAAAAAATTTAACATCATTATTTTCTTTACAGTATTCTTTATGTCATTGAATCCTGAACTGAGGTGCGATTTCGAATTCTATAGGAACGTATTAAAAACTGGAAGGCATGCCCCATGAAAATAAATAAATATGAAAATAATAAATCCCCCGGCTGCATGAACGGAGCCGTACTTTTAGCTGCTTGAAGCCTGCTCAGTAACTCAACGAGATGATATACAAATACTTGGCTCGTCCACTCCGTCTGTCCCTCGCACAATCAGAGTCACCCCAACCCACACACACACAAGGGCACAGCGACAGGCTGGGGTTTCCGTCAATCCGGAAGGTGAGTGATGAGAAGAGAAGACGGCAGTTAAGGTTCGCCTTGTCGGGAGACAAAGGTTTGGCTGTCTCCCTGGGGCAGCGTTTCCTCTCGGGGAAGCAAAGAAGATTTTAACCTCTGCATTGTTACAGCAAGTGAGAGTTTTCGAAGAGGCATAAATAAGACATTAACTATATATTTACTTTTAGTATTATAACATTGTATTATATCGTTACAGTCCATATCAATTTATAATCTTTGAAAATCTTAACCAAGTTTAACATTTATAATAAAATATTATGCAAACAACCGGTTCATTTAACCTCGTATCGAAACTTAGTGAGGTGGAGAAACGCAGAACCTATTTCAGCAAGTGATTGAGTTAAATGGATGGCGTGAAACGCTGATGAAAAGGCACTGCGAGAGAAGGGGAAAAATGCAATTTGCTTAAAAATGAATTCGGTGTAATACGTGCCAGTCTCTGTAAGATTAAATAAAGGAAGAATGTTTGGAAATGTCTAAGAAGAAGGAGAACGAAATGAATGTTTGACACGTAACTAGTTAATTGGGAGATACAGCCAGTTACGAAATAAAAAAGGAGGAGGCGTTTGGGAAGGGAATGGACCAAATAGAGCTCATTTGCGCACTGATAAGCGCTAACTATGAGCTATCAATGGAAGCACAAGAATAAGAAAGCTTCATGGCTTAAATATTGGATGTTTATAAATGCGCATCCCTGTAGCTACTTGTTTCAATGCCAAAAGGTTAAAATTTTATTTAGCTTTTAAAATCCTTGCAGTGATGATGGACTTTTTTATATTTATTATTCCAGAGTGGAGATCAATATTAGTACCACTCTTCTCGAGTTCATAAATTAAGAGATCACTTTTGCTCCTAGCTTGAGCTCTGCGTCCAATTAAACAGTACGCTGAGGGCATATTCCATTCTCTAAATTGCAAACGCCGTTTCAAAACATTTCGCCTCGTAAGATTGACCCGCCGAAATTCATATGGAAATGGTTTCTACGAATACTTATCTCCTTCGAATCAAAAACTTTCAAGCTAGAACCAGATAATTCAGAAAATAATACAGAGGTCATGCCAGAACATCAATTACCAGCTGTATTAGTTTTCGATCACTCTGTCTACTCACGTCACTGCATCTTCTCGTGCAGCTCACTCTTCAATCGGTAGTTTATCGATAAGTTAACAACATACCTGCAAAGAATAAATAAGTGGTAATTTACAAAATAAATCAGGTATGTATACAAATAACACTATATCCATATAAACATATACTGCTTTGAATTTGCATAATAATATAGTTAACAGTTTTCAATGAAAGTTTTCTCAACAGATTGCAATTTTTAATTGAATTAGCATAACTTTGAATGTTACGGTAAATATATAAATAATTAACTAGTATAATTGTTCACTTGCACCTAACAACATTTTTATTCCAGAAACCTTTAGAGCATTACTTCAAAGATTTTCAAATTGCATAGAAACAAATAAATCTTTTAGGGTCCCGAATATTTAAAACAGAACGTTCAGCACATTGCCGAAAGGTAAGTGGTGAAGTTGATGAGTAATGTAGATCAGTCAGGAAACGATTCATTCGATTGCAGTCACACACGTATGAGTGTGACAGAGGTGAAAGAAGTACGCAGGAATAGGGAAGAATTGGATAGATTATAAATAGAGACGTTACTTTTCGTAGCTTAATGCCTTAATACTAATGACGATTTTCGGGATGGTGCCTACCTCGAAGGGGAAGTATGTGAACGTATTTTTTAAGTAAAATATATTAGTGACTGGTAACTAACTGCGTTGCGCAGCACATGAAACGAATGTCGGAGAACTACGTCGCGAACCCCTCTCCTTCGTCCCGCACACGCGCCGCCTGCAGAGTATGTGAGTTCACCCGCTCACGCACCCCTCCCGACCTGCCGCACCTCCCACCCGCAATCGCTCCTTTTCGACCTTGGCGGGAGGGGATCGCGAAAAAGGGGAACATCCTTCCCAACGCACTACCGCCACCCCCTCCATATGGAGCCTCCCTCGCCGAAGAACACGGTCGCATCCACTCAAATTACAAAGCGCTCAAGACATCTCCAGAATTCACACCGCCTCCGTTAACTTAGCAATTAGCCCAGAACTATAAATCAAAAACGCCTTCCATTCCACATCCCCCCTTCCGAATACCTTGCCTCCTCCCAACCCCCGGTCCGGAAATATCCCCATCCCCGGACCGCTGTCTTGCCTCACTCCCGCCTACGCCCCACCCAACCCCCCTTCCCATTTTCTCGTGTAAGGCTCTTGTTATTGAATTAGCAGTCACGGAGGGGTGGGCGGCCGAGGGGGGTAGATTCGTAGAGGAAAGGGGGTGCATTTATCAGGGATCCGAAAGCAGAGACCATTAAGGAGCTAGCATTAAATGCCTGCCGGACTTTTAGCAAGGACGTTGAGTCGGCCAGTTGGCGGCAGTACGGTGGCGTAGCCAGGAGAGGCAGCGCGGAGTGAATTGCGGACAGGTCATTTCTCAAGCTGACTGCCCGCCCATTTCCCGTTTAGTAGCTCTTTTATTGCTTATTAATTGGGTTACCGACTAAATCGTACCGACTCAAACTCTCCCCATCGCAACACGGGTTATAAATTACTTAGTTACATTATTCCTCCCGCAAAATGTATCTCTTTAGCATTTTCGGTAAAATTAATGCGTGTGTTTAAATTTAGAGGACTTCTATTTATCTCTATGATTTCAAGGTCCCAATATGTCCCTCGTCAATATTTTTTTTAGCAAAAGGGACATTTTATTCCTATTTCATTATTTCTCCAAATACCATTCAATCTATTGCCAAAATACAATCGCTCTTGCAATTAGTTTTTCCTTCGATGTTCAGTCATTAAATCACATTTCATTCAGGGTTTAACAACACCATATAATTCTGTATGAATTATTTTATTCCCTATATAACGCCATGATAAAAAACATTGATTGGATTGTGACCGACTTAACTTGCAATTTTAGATACCAAAACAATTATTCTATGACCTTTGTTGGACATTAATGTGCTGAAATTCTGTAGTTGTCAACAAAATCGAAACAGGCATTGAGCAATATCCTTAGATATATCCCCGAGTAAAAAATATTCTCGTGTACTACTAGCCAACTTTTATGTTCAATTACTAGCAGGAAGAATTGCTTAAGGTTGAGATGCGGAAAGAGTGCTAACTCAGCGAAAAGCCAAAAGTGCCGAGCGGAAATACATCTAGACTTCCCTGGAAACAACGTCTCCCGGTGGAGGTCTCAGAACTCGGGCCGCGGACGGCGCGAGAACCCTGAAAGGGTGGATTTGTCCCCTCTGGCTCCAGAGAGCCCACCCACTCCCACCCCCGACCACTCCGACCCTGTGGGGGGAGGCGCCTCGCGGCCATGCGAAGAGAAAGCAGCGATGGAGAGAGAGGAGAAAGGAGTTGGTTCTATGGGGGGGGAGAAAGGGGTTGGGACCAGGCCAGCTGGCGGCCGTCCCGGGAACCAAAGTGAGAAGGGGGGTAAAGGGGGGGGGGGTGTTCGTTTCAACCCCCGTTCCGCCTTGCCCCGCTTCGCGCTCTCCATGGAGCCTCGGGGGGACCTCGTCGAAGTCGAGAGGGTGGCGCCACCCTGCATCCTTCGGGGAGAGCACGCCGCTGCCCTGCAGTCAACGGTGGGAGGGAACGCCGAGTGGGGACTCACGCACCTGGGCGCCACCCACCCGCCCATTCACCCTCCTTTCACCCCCCATTCCCCAGAAACGTTGAGGTCCCCTGCGAGCAACTCCCGAGGGTGAAAATTATTTCATTTCACACCCTGTACCAGAATTTCCTTCCCATAGTTCCTAGAATTTTCTGCTCCAGAATTGTGTTCTATCTCCTAATGCAAATAGCATTTGATGTTTTTCATTATCATTCACGTATTATTGACCGAAGTGTTCACTCATAACCGTATTAAGGACTGGGTGTTTTTATTAACGAAATTTCTTATTTCACTTCTGTGTTTTAACTAACAAATATTAATATGGCCCTTTTTATCTCCATAATTATACGCCTAATTTTTTTCCTGCGCGAGAATAGCATAGTAACAACACTCTTAAGGCAATAAAAGGGGAAAAGCCCTGAAGTTTCATTACAAGCCATAGAAAGGTAAATGCCGTATGCACTAGTCATATTTTATGCTCTAACGCTCGCACAATCACAAACACACACACACGCACACACACAACGCGCTTCCCCTCTCCCTCTCTGTGCAAAAGTCACTCAGAGAACCAAAATTAAGTCTCACTCAAATTTTCTCGTATAAAACCCAGGAAAGCTATTCTACCCGTTCGGTGAGGTCAGTATCTGTTTTAATACAAGAACTCTTAACGTGCAAAAGAAAAAAATAACGAAAAGAGAACATAAATATCAATGATATAAAATGATGAAAATAAAGATTTATCACACACCGGGAAGATGCAATAAATATGCATAAGGAATCGGAGTCTAAAAAATGAAGGTGAATTGGACAAAATTAAAATTTTTCATTTTTCAGATGATTTGACAAAGAAGTAAAGTGAATGCAGGTATACGTGAAAAAGATGAAATACTTTCACGTAACGTAAATATCAGAACCAATAACGCTTAAAACATTGTCGTTTGAACATAAAAGCTGACGGTGAGAGAAAACCGAGATGATCGGAACCTTCTAGCTGCTTCGGAAGCAACATAATAACATAGAATGGAGGAAGTCCTGCAAACATCTAAGGAGAACGACTGAAGCCAAGAATTTTGAGAAAATTCACTCCAAAGGTTTCACTCCAAAGATACGACTGCAATTTCACAATTTAGCTCACGAGTGAGTTAAAATACACTCTGAAATGTAGAATTGTAGTTCTTTTCTACAATTCCTTAGAAATAGTGCACATGAAATTAGCTTTCTTAAAGGTGTGTCAGCATAATGTACTAGACTTTGCGGGACTTGTTAAAATATTCATATAATGGACCGTTTCAATCTCCTAATGTCTCATTTTTCGTATGCATCCCTTAAAGCTATCTTTCCCCATTAACTACTACTGAAATTGAGCATTTCTCTGTGGGAATCTCTTCCTGCTAATAGCCATCCGAGAATCTTAGACTTTTACAGCGATTCATGGGTGATTTGAATGATATCGTAACCCCTTAAAGACTCTCGTTAAACTATAAATAGTGATTTTTAGCCGGTGGTCAGCTCTAAAATCAGGTTGCATCCGGCGTCTTCGACCTGAAGACGCCGGATGCAACTTCGGCGAAATTGTTGTCGGCTTCAAACAACAACGCGGTGAAAACCCGAAAATGCAGAATTCTTCATTTTAGAAAAGTGTTTATGGATTTGAAAAAATAATTTTAAACGTCCATCTCTTAAGAAAAGGTTCCTTCGGCAACATCAAAAGAAATTATAGTAATCATCAATTTAAACAGTGCATATTATGCCAGCAAATTGAATTGGTAAAATAATTGGTTCTCGGAAAATAAGTAAACGGTAAATTAGTGTTCAAAGCAATAGTGAAAAGACGAACGAATTCACTGGTCATAACTCTATGCCATAATGATCTTCTGAAAACAAAGAAATGGGAAGGGCAAATTGATGATATAATATACAACACCCCAAAGCTGAGTATTCAAAGAAGATATTTGAAGATTTTAAAGCTTGGAGTAAAGAATAAATGTAGAGGACTATACACAAGTGCACAGGAAACATTTGGATTGATGCCGTTGTTGCAATTGATACGTTCACTGCTGAATTTTCTCTAAAAAAACACGTTTATCTTTACTTTTGCTTTGAGTCCGATACGCCACGAGAAAAATATTAATAGATAAATATCTTGGATTAATTGATATATTTCAAACCGCCACTTCGCATTCACTCATAATTTCATGCAACACCAGGTTCTCAAGGGCCCTTTGGGAAGGCTTACATAGTTATTTCGCTTTACTAAAAATCCATCAGCACAAAAGTACTCTCCTCCGGCCTTTCCTAACTATTCTTTATTTTTCAAACTCTATCGAATTAAAAAAACTTGTTTTGCACTCCCCTTTTTTTCCGAAAGAACAACTTTCCGTAGCCTTATTGAGCGTCTGAATTGATCCGGCAGCCGAGAGTCATGACTGTTCCTTCTTTCTGTCCCTGCCGACTGCAAATGCTTGAATCGTGGTTAATCACTTGAGAAAAGGTTCATAATTTCAAGTGTCTTCCTCGGAATCCTTGAGGGGAAGTAGATCTTCAAGGCAACCAACCGCTCCCAGTTCTCTTCAAATCTCTCTCATCTTTCATCTCGGTTTTGCCTTTTATAGACGACGGCACGACGACGCAGCATGTCGGGTGTGATTGATTGCATCTTATGATCTGTTTCCACTCTGGGTACTTGAAGTTTTGATCTCCTAAAACTCTCTGAACATGGAATTAAGAAAGATGTCTTTTGCCGCGTTCCGTTCTGCTATTCAACCAATCGCAGTACCACTCTAGTCAAATTAATCTAACCAAAAAAACTCATAATTATTGGGACTCGAGAACATTCGATATTCGTATTTTCAATTCCAAGATATGTAACATAGATCTAAAATGAAGCCCGAGTAAATTAAAGAACTTCACCGAATATTACAGTCATCCCATTGACTTAAAATTTGCAATTTGTTAATGCAAGTTTACCTTGATAATATCCTGATTGAATAGATTAATTCTATTTGTGTCACGGAAAATATTTAGCCACTCCAATGAAATGATGAGGAAATCTTTGGCCAAGTTCTGACTAAATATATCGTATGTTTGATGGCCATACTACGTTACTTTTATTAATTTACCCAAGAAAATACCAATGGAATTTAATGGATTCAAATTATCGATATATAAAGAGCTTCTAAATTTAAAAAAATAAATCTACCAGCCAATACCGGTAGGGACTAGAGAAATAAATGGTTATTTTTTGCATAGCCATAATCTGAGGAAAAATGGAATTAAGGCGAAGTCTATTTTCACGAAAGTTGACACTATACCCTAGGGAACGAGTGGGAAAGGGAGAAGAAGGGAGAGGCGAAGGGAGAGAAAAACCCCAAGCCAGCCCTGTTAAAGGGAATGCGCTGGTAAAAGAAAAAAAGGAATAGCGAAGAGAGATAGAAGGGATGCTGTCGGTTAAGCAGTGAGCAGGAAAGAGGAAGGAGTGGTGAAGGCTGGAGGGAGGGTGAGTTTTCCATGTGTAATGACGCATGCCCAAAACTGGAAATGGTCCAAAGCATCCCGAAGCGGGACCTACACGTACTATCCCCCTTTGCCCCCCTTCCCAACCACACAGAACCCTCACTCCTCTCCTCCGGCCCTCGGAGCCGTTTGCCCAAAAATATCCCACCTCAACGTTATTCCCTATAAACACTATTCCCTCCCACCCTTCCCACCCCCACCCCCCCTTCCCTCCGCCCCCACGGCCGCAAGGGACCCCATCAGCCAACCCCTCATGGAATGCCCGCTTACACGCCTTTCCTCTCCTCACTGGGCTTTTCAATGCAAATCCCATTCTTTTCAACCCCTCAGAAAAAGGGTCAATACATTCGTTTTATTAACGGTTTAAGAATGGTGATATATGCTTCAGGATACCTTCGGGAAGGATAAGAACGAATAAAAAGGGGTGGCGCCTCACATAAAACGGGCCACGTTCTCAAAGGAAAGGGCATGGAAGGAACTAATGCAGGGAAGGAAGAAGATCCAAGCGGCAGGATAGAAGGAAATAGGCGGAGAGAGCGACGGGTTCGCCTTGGAGAACGCCTTCTAGAAATGAAGACTGCTCAAGACGGGGCCCGGGCGCTAGAATCACGGCATCTTAGTGTGTTGCTCGAAAACCAATCAGCTTGGCGATATTAAGGAAAGATGGGAGTTAATTTTTTAACCGATTATAATGATAATTATCAGCCGTACGTGTATATTGCCACTTCAATAAAAACGGACATCAGTGTCATATCTGTCACAGTCAATAAAAATGAGATCACTTATTTTGCAATTTGAATAGCAAACCAACCAATTTAACTGCAGTATCTTACAACTCTGAAAATAAATTAAAATGTTTAATATATTAGAATTGTAAACATAAATAAAAACAGTATGTTAAATGGCATTTGTAACCAATTATTTTTGGTTCCTTGAGGATTGATAATCGAGATAATGACTACATTTTAAAGGCATCTGATTGGCATTACCCTGTTATTTGTGCATAAGACGGCGCAAACAGATACTAAATAAAACTTGCGGAAAAACGAAATAAATATTTTGGAAAATGATCAGCCAAGAACTTTGTTCATTTTGCCCAAAAGAACTTGAAAAAAAACGTTTCAAGAAAGCACTTGCCCCAGAATTAACAAGACGTGCTTCATAATTAATCACTCAATAAGAAGAACGAAAAGGAAACATCAAAACGTTTCCTCGAAATCCAGCGACGTGTAAAAGAAGTGGGCGGGGTATGGAAGAAATTAAGAGGCGGGGACACCCCACTAGTGGCAGTGGATGGTGGGAAGGGAAAAACAGAGCGTGTAGGGTCGGGGGGAGAGTGGGGTGGCATGGGTGGCCAGGGTAGGGTGGCGAGAGAGAGAGATGAGCGCTGAATCCCGGTCGAGGGCGTGAATGATGTTACCGGAAAAAGCTTCAGCAATCCGTCGGCGAAGGGAGAGAGAAAAATGACTCGGAGCCCCTTCGCATTTTCTTTTGTTTTCATATCTCCTGCTTCCCCTGGCACTCGTACATTTTTCCGCCTTTAGTCCTCCGTGTGGCGACCGCCCCCCCACCTCTTTCGGAAAACACTCCCGACCCACTGCTCGCTCGCACCCGTCGACCCCACACATCTTCTTCCGCCGACGGAGAAGATCCCTTCGCCCCTCCGCTCACAGCCAATTCTAAATCCAAATCGATCGACCAAGTTCTCCCTCGTACGAGATTTCCCACTTCGGACACGGATGTGCGCTTTGAACATTTCGGTTGAAAACCAGAAGTGTCATACATACTAGCGTATGAAACGATGGGAAGTACCCGGTACACGCGATGCCAAACACATGATGCTACAAGGTACCGAATACAAACTAATTGAGTAGTGATGTCTTGTGTAAGGTGTAATCTTCGTTATCAACGTGGGTTTTCGAAGCGAGTATTGGGTAGAACAAGCTCTCCTGGCTGCTTCAACCTCAACGAGGGTAAACCCCTCGTCCCTTTTCCCGCATTTCCCTGCGCTCAGGTCACCCTTAATCTGACTCCGTAATTCACCCTCAGCCATCCTTTGCTTTATATCCCCCCTGTGATCCCTTCACTCCTTCGGCGAAGTACAGTGCTTCAGGATGCTCCCAACTAGTTATTACCCTCTTGAAAGAGTGGTTCTACCTTAATGTTCACTAAGGAATCTTCCTCTTCTCTACAAACTCTTGAAGTCAAGAATAGATTCTCTCGCTCCTATACTTACATATTATAATCCAATTAATTCCTCATCTAGGTATTATTCCGCTTCCCAACCCATTCAATACGCTCAATCCACTCCATATCCAGTTTCATTACGAATATTCTCATTGTCGCCACTAACTGCAGGATATTCGCTAGGGCCTCATTGAACATCTGAAACTATCCCAGCATTTCCTCGCATAAGGTTATGCTGAACTTCTTTACATGGTGTATTTGCTCATCAATTTCTTTTCTAAAGAACCGGAACTTTTCATGAGATCCTTCACACAAATGACTTCCGTTCTAAAATTTCTTTTTCGGTTTAAATTAGAGACACTACGTATATTCTCATTTTTCTCCGATCGATTCCGTATCGTTGTAATTTTTCTTTTTTAATTATTCCGCTGAAATAAAATCTCCATGCCCTTTCACTTTCCTTAGCTCAATAAATTAAATTTGGAACATAATTAGTACTGACTTGTGATAACTATCGATGTCTTATCCCGAGGGAATTTTCAATTCTTCATTTTACTCCAAAATCCCCAATTGAAAAGGAAATTGTTGATAAAATTGTATGTAGAATTGATACAGCCATGGCAAAATTACATAGATGTTGAAATGACGGAAGTAACGCAAAGCAGACAGGGATCAGATCAATAAAACTATTGATATGAAGTACAGCACGGTAGGGAGGAAAGAATAAGAGAGTATATTGTGCGTATTTTATCTACAAAGACGAGAAGTTGCGAGGATAATACGCTGAACAGAGCTTAAAATAAATAAACTAGTCAGATATGTGAATGAGCTATAATTCTAACGAGCCCCAGAAAATGTGATTTACGGAGATCCTGGCATGCGGAAAATTGTGCAAGAATAGTCAAGAAGGCTAGTAATCAGAAAAAGAGAATGGATGGAATATTAATTTCAAACTGTAATAAATGGGATCCAAGGCAAAACAACATCTGAGGAACAATAATGTGAAGCACTTTGATTTTAATGGGGATGAAGTGTTTTAATCTATGGCAATACGCAATGAATTTTAGATAGTTTCAAAAGGGGCACTACCTCCGATGAGGAGACCATGTACAAATATTTGATAGGTGGAATATCAATTGGCTGTCAACGTTCGGTTCGGTTTAGTATCTCTCTTTCTCTCTCTCATTTTCACTTGCTACAAAATGCCAAAAGCAGCCCGTTATCCTTCACCAGGGTGCTCAAGGAAGGCAAGCGAAGGGAGCATCATTTTCCCTTTTCGACATCGAGAATCCCTAGATTTTCACCGACTCCATAAAACTAAGCTTCGATAAACAATGTATAGCCACAAATGTCAGCACGGATAATAAATATCTGCAACCGACCACAGTGGCTATTTATTTACTTTACATGCAGTTCTTATGCAAAGAAACTGACGGTGAAATTATGAAGTACGCGCCATGTTACAGCGTTTACTGACCTCAGAGTTAAAGGCTAATTCTAATAACACACCAGTTGTAGTAGTTTTTTTGGGGAGGCGACCGACAGCTGAGGTCATTTGCACCATTAGGGATGGATGGGAAAGGAAGGGTGGAGAGAAACCCGGCGTCGGCATTAACTTTCTCTTAACGAAAGCGCCAAGGAGTCCGCAGTCGAACGTCCCATCCGACGGACGTCGTACTCCCTCAAAGTGCTCGCCACAGAGCACCTCATGTAGGGATCGAAATATCACTGAAAAATATTCGCTGTCTCCAGGATTTGAACCCGGGCCCTCTCGGTGGGAAATCTGTAAGTTAACGTCTGCACCATCCCGATCTCCGAATAACACACGAGAATGAAAATTTTCACAACTGAGTTTATCCGAAATAAAAAAAAAATCAAGAAAGTTAGCGAGCAGCTAAAGAAAGTGTGGGCGGAATAACATATATTAGGATAAAACGTATTACCGAAGAGCGTCTCCAAGCCACTAAATGTTTCTCAACAGGAATTCCAGGAACGCTCCCTCGGCCGCTGCCATCTTTCGCGCCCCCTCCCTCCCCAAACTCCGCTTCCCCTCTTCCCCCTCTCACTCCCACCCCCCGTCCCACTCCGCACCGGGCCTCCTCTCGCTCCGGCCACTCGCCCTTCACCGCCCCGCCGTGTTTGAGTGCTCGATAGGGATCGGGGGGCGTGGAAAACAGAATTCGGTGCGACGGTGTCAACAGCTCATCACTCATGGCGCGGAGGGAGGGAGAGACGAGGAAATGATCTCCCACGGGATGGATAAATGACTCTTCAAAGTGAGGAGTGCGAGATTCGAGTTTGTGTTGGAGGGAGGTGAGGGCGAACGGGGGAGGGAGGGTGTCAGGGGAGGCGAGAGGGGAGGGGGTGGTGTGAGAGCTGCACCGACTATTTCTCCATCGACGCTCTTGCGAGGGTATGTCGCGACGTTTTCCTTCGCTTAAAGCACCTCTTACCACGAAACAGTGAGGAGTTACCCTCGTCAATGTGTCCCTGACTGCTTTCCCAAGAAAACAACACCGCCATGCGATCATTCTTCTCCGTAGTTCACGCATGATAAATAATGCATTTTAAGTAATCATTCATTCATCGATAGGCTTAACAGAGAATAATTATTTCATGAAAAATTTTTACACCCTTAGCAAAATGTATGATCACCGCGATGTGCACTCACAAGATTTTGAAGATTTATTCGTATTTTTAGAACACCCACTCTTTTGACAGTTCCACGATTTTTATAAATGTTTTGGGTGGCAGTTTGTTTGAAAAAGTTTTCATTCTTTCTTGTTTACGACTTTTTAATGAGAGGAAAAACGTTTTAGGCAGCATCCTTAATGAAAGCCTACCGGTTTGGGGTAGTTAATCTGCCTGTTCTTCTCAATTCCTTTTTTTCATTTCCTTTTACGTTGCATATCAATTTCATGCCCATCTGACATAATTTGTAATGCTTAGCAGGAAATATTGCAATTCTATAGCTGGCTGCATAAAGCTTAATCCGTCCGTCCGTCCATAAATATATGTGGTTTTCAATAAATCCCCATAATGTTATTTCTACACTCTTCTCTTTCCCCGCTCCTCTGCCCATTTCCTTTGCGTATACTCGTACGTTAATAATCATAGGTGTTCTTGCAGTGACAGACTTATAAAGGAAAATAAACTAAATTCAATCAATCAAAGCATTTTAATGGGGAAAAATGCAAAGATGCTTCACAAAAAGCATTGAATTAAAGTTTATACATATTATAGGTACATATTTTGACCTTGCGATAAAAGGCATTGTTAAGTGATATTGTGCATAATTGTGACTTGAATACGATACACTTGGTTGCAGAAAATTCATAAGTAATGTATGGTATTCAAAAATATGTACGTGACCAAAAATAGGTATGATCTCAAAATAATGGCACGAAACTAAAACGTCTCTCGCCAACGTACATTAAAAATATGTATTTATAGCTAATATTTTACTATACGATGACTGAAATTCAGTTTCATCATTATAAGAACATTTGGATATTATAAGCAGAATGGCCAGTTGTGAAAGTCACTATAAAAGTAAGGTGAAGGAAAGCGCTTCCAGAAGTAAGTCTCAGGGGCGAGTACTTTTGGATTTTCATTGTGTATTTTAATGAAGTGTTATTCAAAATAAATATATTTACAAAAATGTATATACATATGTATATTGAACAACACACGCACATATATATATATATACACACACACTTATATACATGTATACAAACATATATATATGTGTGTGTGTGCGTATGTATATACATATGCATATATATATATATATATATATATATATATATATATATATATATATATATATATATATATGTTATGAACTCATTTGCGCATCATTTTAAGAGGTTTACATGGACAACGCCGATCTTTTATTGTTTCCTCGATCCGTATGCCCACGTAGCCTCCCACGATCACAATTTTCAACCATTTTATCTCCCGCGCAAACTTGGACCGTATCCAGACACGCTGCTCTCCCCATCTCACTCCAACGTGTAGGTTTAATCACTTGATCATCCGCTAAACGACGAATGAACTCAAGGGAATATTATTTATCTCCTACGAGCCCCTCCGCGCACTCTTCGGATGCATATTTTTTTTACCTCAAACTCAAGAAGGGCGTTCTTTTGTGGAGAGCTTTTACCAACGACCAATCCCGGATCACGGAGGCATCCATACTCGGAGAAAGAGTGAAAAAATATTTGCTCCGTAGAAAATATGGACGCCATATCGAACCGTGAGTCATTCAGGTGAGGCAAACAATGGCAGGCGTCCCTCGACAAGGCCCGTAATGGCTGCCCTCCTTCTTCCCATTCTCTCTTCCACCTCCAACCGAATTTTTCTCCGCCTCCGCCCCCCCCCCACCCGCCGCCCATTTCTCTCTCTCTCCCCGTTCCCATCCTGCCCTTGCTCCTCACCCCCACACTCCCGAAAAACCGTTCCATTCGCATTCCACTTCTCCACGCGAAATGCTAAACCAACTTCGCATTGAAACACGTCTCCGTCGCGCACCCTCGAAAGCTAGTTTCCCTCCCCAGCCGCCCGGTGGCACTGCCGTCCGCGCCACCCCGCTCCCTCCCTCCCCCGTGTCATACCTTTGAAACTGGAGCCATTGCAGTGACAAATCGTCCTCCTCGCGTCGATCCCAATGGGCGATCTATTTCCTCGTCCCTTCGCTCTTCCCCTAGCTCACTATGACATCAGCGCAAGGGAGGACTACGGGTGGGAAAAGTAATTTTTTTCGGCAACGATGGGTTGTTCATCAACCCCCCCGATTAACTATTCATTCTTGAAATCACCGTCCACGCACATTTAGAGAAACAACCCCGGGTACCATGCGTCCAGACATCTGGTTCAATAAAATTCGCTTTTTTTTCGGGAGCGTGCTTGCAATATTACAGCGGGAACATTTCATGGATTGGCCAATGACCTGCGAGATCTATTGCAAAAATCGTGTAAGAATAGCATTCGTCACGATCAATATTGATATTTAATTAACCACCGCATATTCCATATTAAGAATGGGCCCGTCTTTAACAGCGAGAATGTTAGTAGTAATCATATTTATTTACTCAATTAACTTCTAAGCAAACTGATTAGATATTTGTTATCGTGTTTCCTTTGTAGATAATTCTCATCGATCTTAATATTTTATATAAGAATTCTACTCTCAAAATTGATCGTAATAAAACCATGACATTATTGTTTTACATAAAATAACATACACACATATTATTGACTTTCAAAATGTTATTAAATTCTACCTCCCTTTTCATACAATAGTAGTGTACTTCAATTCCATTCAACATTCTATAAATTCTGTAAAGTACCACAAAAGTTCTAAATTCTTTCATTATTATGATTAATGCGAATGCAAAAGATGCAATAGAGTTTTCATTGATATTTGTGCGCTCTTAACGCTCTCTCGAGAGAGAGAATTACTGCTCCCCTTCGCCCCCCTCCCCACCCACTCACCATATTCTCTCTTCTCCTTCCCTTGCCGCTACCCCAACACTCCCCCTGCACCCTGCCTCATCCATCAGCCTCCTCTCCCCCGTCTCCTCTGACTATCACTCCCCCTCCCCCAGCCTTCGCTCCTTTGCCCCCATCTTCCCTCTGTCCCCACGCCCGTTAATTCATTTCCCTCCATCCCTCTTACTCTGCCGTGCACCTGAAAGGACATTCATTTGAAACCCGCGTACATTACGATTTGTTGTCACGCACGCGTTAGTGAAAGCGCCACATCGCATTTCGCCTTGTTAAGATTCCACTTGTTCCAGCGGGGGCGGTGAGAGGATGGATGCTTCAGAGACCCCTGGGTTACTCCATCCCCCTCTCCCTTTCGCCCCCCCCGCTCTCCGTCATCAAGCGTCGATCCCATCCTCGGAACGGCTCCTCGCTTGAAAATTAAAATTGCGCAAAAAATATTTCCCTCAAATTAATACGATGACGAAAGCGTCCATAAAGGATCTTCTAGTGCGACGTCCTCGACTGCCACTTCAAGTGCAATTTAAGAGAGCTTGAAGACTCGGAAATAAAATACCTTCGCGTGTGATAATTTATAGTTTCATGCAATCATGAGTCAATTTTTACTTCGCTATTTGACACCATTCAAAATGTAGTAAATCCGATGGTGTCGAAATTCCCAAGGGTGGAAAGAGAAAAACTATTCCCGTCGAAGCTTGGTATTACAGTAACATGAATTTATTTTAAAATCATTTTCATTCGAATAGAGTGTTAAATGAATGCCCATCGTGGCTCGATGGTTACGTATTCTTCCAGGTTACGTTACTAAACGTCTGTGTCGTGAGCGGAACGGCCAATGACAAGTGCGACAAGAAAGAGAGACATAAGAGGGCTAGAGTAATGAGAGGGCGAGAGTGCAGTTCACTGCGGCCATGCAATAGCCATCAAACCCTCCTCCGGTCTCAGAACCTCTCGTTCGAGGGCCGCGTGGTGAAACAACTATTTCACAATATTGCTGTTGGCAAAATACCTATTTTAAACTCTAATTAAAATTAATGACTATTAAACATTGACTATTAGATAATAGATCCTAGAAAAAAAACTAGTGTCGACTAAAATCCATCGGCATTCTCCAAATATTAATGGCTAGTTTTTCCATCACACATGTTTGCAATTTAGACAACGGCTAGCCGTTTTATAAAAGTAAGTCTTAGGATTCTCTAGCTTTAGATTCTCTTTAACTTTGTTTCTAGTGCTCAAACCACCAGATAATGATTCAAGAAATTTTATTCTTGGCATTCTTTACACTGACTAAATTTAACTTTTTATTGTCTCTTTTTCAAGCACAATTCAGAGAGCCATAACAAGAATCATCTAAAATTTAAGCCGGATATCCGTCTCCCCCTGAACATTTTCAACACTGAAGTAATACCTGACTTTTCAACTGGTCAATTTCCTTTTGAATCCCATTCATAACGCCGACTGAAGTTGCAATTTTTTTCCCTGTGACTCATAAAATATCTTCTCCACTGCGCAACGCGAAAATGTTTCCTCCTCGAATGAAATATGAATAAATAAATCACTAAATCGATTAAATCGACCGTCATGTGTCGATAATCGGTCAAGCGTATCTACATTCGAGGAAAATTTAGCGTATCGATGCGAAAAGAGGTGGAGAGGCGTATCGTATCGCGGGGTCGCTGCAGTTCGGTTGAGCACTTCGGCCAGGGGCGGATGGAGATTGAAGAGCGCGGCTGTTTGCGGGCTCATCTCTCCGTCGAAGCGAGCGCAATTTGGCGGAAGGCCGTGTTGACAAATAGATCGGCTGCTGGAGGAGGAGGTCACAGATGGCGCCGGCTGAAGTGGGTATCGGAAAACCTTTACGACAAACTCTTCCAAGGAAAGTGAGAGTGGCCGGTAAATCAACGGAAACTTCGTAGAGCAAGACCTCGTCGTTGCACTGGAACCGATAAAAATCACGCCGTCAATAAACACATCGCTCAGTTTTCTAAAATTATCGACTCTACGATAATGTAGATGAGCTCACCAACACATGCCGGCATTGCCATTTACCATTCATTCTTACTCAAACCGACTCTCATTTCCTCGTAGTAGCTCGTAGTCCTCTTCGATTTATCAGAAAAATAAATTCCTCCAAATTCGCGCAATGAGTTCCTTTCATGCTCAAAGTGAGTTGTTTTCATTTATTTCCAAACATGGCTCCATGAATAATACTAAGAACCTTACACGGAAAAAAATCTTTTAATACATGTGTAAATTATGATTGATAATGCATAATTTATTTGTTACCATGTGAAGACTTTTTTGTGGTTAACTTCAAAGTACTAACTTTGAACAACCAAGAAAGAACCCTATCAAATGTGAGGTGTCAAAACAGCAAAGATTTTTGTTGTCTCAGGTGTAACATATACATTCCTAACATCAATTCACGCGTCGCAAACTGTGCCAATTTATCTGTAAAAATATCAGGGTAGGTTTCCTACGTAATAAGATAAGAATATAGTATATAATTTGTAAATTCATTTCTGATCGTAGAGCATAATTATTTTTAAACTAACTAAGATAAAGGCGAGAAAACTTATTTTGTGTTTCAGTATGTCATTTCTAAGGAATGAAATTAAAGAACAGGAGTATTTATTTTCATTAAGTGAACGATGAAATAAGCTAATCCGCTAAGCTTAGTTTTAAACCTCTTAAGCCCATTGTCTTAAGGTGTAGTATTTGGTGAAAAAAGGTTTCCGTTTTCTGGCTCCATTATTACCAATTGCATCTTTCCCCTTACATTTCATCTATATTTTCCTGCACTGAAATATTAATTTCATTTCCAGACCCTGTAGTACAAAACATGGGTTCTAATTAAACTTCCAATTGCAAAGGATTCTTCTATGTTGTGCAGTAATCAAAATATATCAAGATAAGTGCTTACACCTGGCCTCTAATTGGAATATATTTCGAAAATTAGCCACTTCATTAATTATTTTCACATTTTTGCCTATACAAAAATTTTGGTTTCTAAACTGAGGAAAATATTTTAAGGCAACAAAATTAAATATATATATATATATATAATATAGTATGTATCTGTTACTCTATATATGGTGTATGTTATGATGATGATGATGATCCAGGGTGCGGCAGCATTATTCTTCCTTTTTTGAAAGCATTTTGCGTTTGAAAAAATGAAGTTATGTTACCGCACCCTGTATAACACTTCGACGGCAAAATAGAACACAAACAGAGGAAGGAGAAAAGGCCTAAAAGAAGGCCAAAAGCTTCATTTTCCTTAAATTTGGGTGCTTTTTACGCATTTTCTATTTATATTTTTGTGTGGTAGTTGTGTCCATCCAAAAACCTACCTTAACCGGTAGATTACCTTATAATAATATATATATATATATATCATTATTATTATAAGTTAATCTACAGGTTAAGGTATATATGTATATGTATAGACCATATATATATGGTCTGACCAGAGGCCGAAAACTCAAACTTACTCAAATTTGAGTGTCTTTTTCGTGTTTTCTATTTTATTTTTGTGTTCTATTGTGCAGTTCAAATGTTATATAGTATGTGTACGGATAGCACCTTTATGGCGTTCACTAATCTTCGATGCACACTGGCATTTAAATTAGTACAAACATAATAAAAAGACTAATTAAAACAAAATTAACTCACTTCGATATTTCGTTTTTACCAGCCACCTTCAGCAGGGTACAAGGAGTCACTGAGTCACAGGGAGTCCTGTATAAGGAGTCACTTGAACATGTTTGTGTGTATGTATGTATATGTATATATATATACACGCACGCACACACAAATAACCGTATGTATTGTACCAAGGTTTTTATACGAAACTTGTAAATACAGAGAGAGAGAGAAACGTGCCACCGAGGAAACAATAAAATATCGCGAATGGACGTGAGAACTCCTATTTTCATATTTTCTCCCTTACCAATGAGATTTATGAAACCGTTTCCCATTGGCTAAGCGATTTAGCCCACCCCCATCGTGACAGCCCCTCATGCCTGCTCCCTCCCAAGCCCCCTTCCAAGCCACCAACAGCCACCCTCTTGCAAGGAATCGTTCCAACTCAACCTCTTTTTATGTATTTTATGGCCACGGTCCTTGCCCTCCAGGCCCTTTCCTTCCCTGTCCTCCATTTCTGCGATTCCTCTCCCATTTCATTCCCCCTCTGTCAATTTGCGTGTCCTTCACCCGCCGCATTCTCACAGCCTCTCCTTTATCGCCCACTTTTTCGACGACGAACTCGTCTCGTCTACTAAACTGATCGACAGATTCAAGCTGACTCATCACCATAGGTAACCTATCCATTAAAAAATAGGTATCGCACCACCCTCCTACAACTATCACACTATCAGTGCAGTCATTGGTGTGTGTGAACCACTTCCTCCCAACCTCTTCAGTTTTACAGATACTCTACAATCTCCCATGCAATATAATATGCATCTTCAATTACAAAATGCTCTTCCAAGAATTTTTCTCGGGTTTCCCACCGGGTCAGGTTGATGAAGTGCACCGACGTTTCGAAGGCTGACTCTGCCATCGTCATCAGGGTGAAGAATTCTTGAATACCATACGCCGGGAAAATCTGAGATCATTCAAATGCTCTTCCTTTTCCTGGGAACGCAATACTCTTTCTAATTCACGACCTTTAAAATTCCACTAAATTCCAAATACCTTCAATCCAATATTCCTACCTTATTTAAATATCACCAAGGAACTTTCACACTCATAGCTCGCCATATTTATGTCATCGCTTGCCTTCCGCTCTGTTCAACAAACTATCCCTGTTCTTCTCGTCGTCCCATCTCAAGAACCTCTATTCTGTACTCCTGACTCGAAAATCAGGTTTTATATCTATAGAACATTAAGATATATAAATACAAATAAATATATGTACATATATATACCCAGGAAAATAGCTCAATGCATCCTGCAATACTTGGCTGGCCTAATATCACTTCACCTTAAATGCAAATGATTCTCTCCATCACAATTCTTCAACACATGGCCCAAAGGCTAGGCTCATTTTCCTCCAAAGTACTACCAAATCAAGTAACTACTTTACTTGTGATAGTTAATTCCTTGCTGATTTCATGTTTACCTTGTATTCTTGCGATTAATCTTGATCCCATTATTATACCATTTATCCTGCAATGCATTCACTATTAAATGCAACCCCTGATTATTCTTTCGAGTTCATTTGCAACCCTAATTAAATAAATCAACTACCCATTCAATTTCATTATATATATAGTGCCTAATACGCCATCATTAACATTTCCTCATCGTGAAACTTAAAAAGCTCCAGCGATAACAGATTCTTCCTGCTATATCTCTTCGCCTATAACTCCTGCATCCTGATTATTCCTCCACTACCCTTATTTTTGCTATCTGATTCACATACATAGGTTTCAAATAAGTGCCCTAACCCTCAGTCATCTCTAGTATGAGGCAATACTTTCAATTCCTTCATCCCTTCCACTCTGTCAAAAGCCTTCTCAAAATCTATGACGCAAAGGAGGTGGTGGAGGAAACCCGTTGGTATTCTGTATTCACTTTCATCTTTGTCGTCGTGAATGAGATAGCGTTATAAGCTCCCTTCTTCAGCTAAAACTGAATCAGCTTATAACTAGCTTCTAAACCAATAATAAATCTTCTATGATTTATCAACGTGCTACTTTTTCTGGGAATGAGATTAAACTTATAATGCTAGGGGACTAGCCTTTTACTATTTTTTGGGATGGGATTAAAATTATCCCAATTAGGTCTTCCGACCAAACTCCTCTCTCGAAAATTTTAACGATTAAAAAATCTTATTCTGTATTTTCCTTTAACTCTTTAGTAATTTTAAGTGGATATTATCTATCTTACTGGATTATTCACCTTCATTTCCCGTAGCACTCTTTATATCTCACTAGCTAGTTATTCCGGACCACAGCCACTTTAATCAACGTGAAACCCTTCCCTGGATCTCATTGTAAGCTATCTGTCCTAATCTCTTTGCCATAAAAATGTTCTACTCATTCATTCCACAGCCATAAAATCTCTTCCGGATCTATTAGTAATTTTCTAGCTTTACCCATGTCTTTGCTACAAATCTCTCTATCTTAAATTTCTCCTTATTATCGCACTGTTATCTCCATATTACTTCTTCCTCGACTTAATTAATAATCAAATGAAAAGATATTCAGGAAAACAGAAGACGGAACAAAATAAAAGAGTGTAAACAAATTTGTGTATAAAAGCGTGAAAATTTATAGAGTATTAACCTTTAAATACTCTTGTCAAGTCTACCTCAAATTCAATGTTCACGTTCTTTCAATTCCTTCTCCTATCAAACATCATAAATAATCTCTCCAGTAATCCAGAGCTTCCGGGTTCTTTGTGCCTCTACAGTTTCTATCACGCCCACTGCAGCTCGTATTATCCTTCTTTAAGGCCTTCTCACCTGCGCTCCTAAGTCCCCGCTACCTTATTATCATTCATTAAGTACCTCCAGGTACCCATTCTTTTCTTTTTATTCCGATTAAAGCTGCTCCGTTCCACTTCTGCACTTCCCCTTTTAATCCATTTGAATTTAAATTACACTTCATAACCGTTAACTTATGATCTGAATCTGCATTTTCCTCTGAGAAGACAGCTAATTGATGATGATCTCCCAAAATCTTTTTCATCACAATGTAATCTAAATGATAAATTTTTGTTTCTTCTGGGATTTTCCTCATGCAACTACGCCTGCAAGAGCGCTAGTTATAATCGAACTCGCCGTCCCGAAAAACTCAAATACTCCCTCCCCATGGCCAGTTCTCATTACCAATCTCAATATATGGGGCGGCATTCCTCCCTCCCGTCCCCATCGACTACTGCATTCAATTACCTCATCTTTCTCCGGTGCACCCTTCCGGTATGAACGCGTGCGTCGCTACTAGACAGCTCAGCACTGCGTTTATCTCGATTAATTGTGATTACTCAACTGTATTCTATATTCTCTACCCTTATTTGCAGTTTTCGATTCAGTTGCCGTTGCCTTAACTTCAGTTATCGTTGCCTTAAGTTGACCCTCAGCCACATTGCTGAACCCTGCAACTATTTCTACAGCAATTCTCGCTAGTTTTTCATCTCACATACCATAAGCACAACATACATGTATGTTTATTACCTTTCTCTCATCGGTGAAGAAATGCTGATGACCAGCAACTTCCCTGGCCTAACACCGTCCTAATATTCCAGGTCTCTGTACCCCTTGGTACTTGGCTCAATTTTATGGAAATTCATGATGAAATTCAAAAAATAACGTAGTAATTTCCACTGAATTAATTTAAAACGACCGGTTTCGTCGAGCAGTCGACATCATCTAATGTGGCTCTCTTTTTTAAATCCTGTCCTCATATATTTTAACTCTCTTTGTCCCCATCTTTATCTTCTTTTGAGATACGGTCAATTTACTGAGGTGTATGTTTTCAGAGGACTTCATTCACCAATTAATAACTAAGAGTCTTTAGATTTTAGACGCGCTGTCAAAGCCACTGATTGCAATAAAAATAAAAAAACCGTGCATATTTATAAAATGCTGCTTCAAAATGCAGTGATGGCCGCTTTCATTAATGTTTGGTTACAAGAAACATTTTCGTAGTAGTTTAGCCACTGATTTCTAGGACAATAAGTATTTTCTTCACAGAATTGTCACTAAAGAGTTTCACCGTCCTCTTAAGCAAAGGTCACCAAACTCAGCCTTGTGATCTTGCCTTCTCGTCTCCATGTTCCTTCGCTTCCACGTCTGTCACTATGATTCTCACCCCCCGAGTAATACTTTTCCTTCCTCCAACTACTCTGCACGGTATCGTGTCTTATTACGTGTCCAATAAGGTAGTACCTTCTTCCTATACGTGTTTTCCATAGAGTTCTTTTTATTCTTCTACGTATTCCAATTTCAAAAGTCATTCGATTCCTTTCCATCGCATTCTGAAACACCGCATTTCCATTTCACCCTCTTTCATTTCTCTCTGTTGCTGCCACGGTGCACAACTTCCATCCGTGGAGAATTAAGTGCCATAAGTACACGGAGTTTTTTATATCAATTGTGCTCTCAATGTCTTTTCATTCTCAAGATATTAGCTTCCTTGCATTTCCCCCTCTGCTATACACTATATTTTTATTCCTAGAGGCCCTGCGTCCCAATCGCCAGACTTTCTCTCATTCTAGCTCATGACGGCCCAATTTTATGTTGCTTGAAGCCTTTAGTTCCTTTGCCACTGACTTTCCTCTTGTTCCTCTGCCACTGGCTTTCATCTTCTAAGTTCAGTTGCAAATACCTTCACCAAGAGTCATTTATTTTCTTTGCCAAAAAAACATTTTCAATAATATATTTTCTTCCGTATATTCTGATCATGCAATGTCCCTTTTGATTACATTGATTGCTTTTTATTGTACACACTGAAGAAACCCCGCCGACATTTTCCAAATTAAATATAATTTTTGCTCATTGAAAATAAAACCGAGAATGGCACGGTCATAACAATTAAACTTGGAAAAATTCTCACAGAAGATAAACAAGACAAGAATTTGTTCAGTCATTATACTAATCAATAGAAATCATGACAGACGAAATTGGAATGTAAATGAATATTTATGAATCTCGTACACAAATGTTAATCAATTTAAAACGATTTCCCCAGAAACTCTCATCCTCTCTTTCAGATATTACACTAATTGAAGATTATTTGCAGAAACTAATAAAATGAAGAAGGGTTGTGCATCCTGATACATAAAACAATTGCTTTTCCAGAAAACAGATCGGAACATGTGAGACCACATAAGAGTGTGTATATATATATATATATATATATATATATATATATATATATATATATATATATATATATATATATATATATATATATAAGTAAGAACGGTGGTTCTAGATCACCTAGAATTTTCGCGTAAAACTTATTGCCGATTAGGGAAAAGTCAATACATTGATCAACCAATTGACATCAGTACGGTGAAGAGAAAACGTTTAGGAAGGAAATAAATTTTCAGACAATCCTCGTGAATCAGTTATTGAAGGGATAATACTCGAGATCGATCTGACGTGTTCCCGATGGAGTGCAAACAAGGTGCACTAATAAGGATCGTTTTCATCCTCAAGGAAACCATCTTTGTCGGTTTCAATTGTTCTAATTCGTAACGCCATCCTCCCTCTTTAAACACTGGTTCCAAAAGAGGGTTGATGGTTACAGGTGAGGGCAAAGCTCACCTCCACCTCGGACACCCATGGAGTGTAGAGTTCACTGGGCAGGGGTCAGCTTCTTTTTCCCCACGTCCTGCGATTCCTCGCGAAGTGCGGAAAATTACCACGCATGGAATGGAATCTTGTGGGCGACGGTCTCACCGGTTGGCTACCACCCCAAAGCGAAATGAGTCACATTTTCAGTTTGTGGCCTTTTTCCCAAATCTTGGCTACAAACCACAGGCCAAAACCACAGTGGAAGTCACCCAGGGGGTTGTATTAAATATGCGGACGGATGGCCGTTTTTCTTCAAACGTGCGGTGTAGTAAGGGGTGACATAGAACTAGACGACCGGAAAATGGTGACTCAATTTGTTTTCACATTCAAGTTGATTGGCATGAAGAGTTAGTTTTGAAAAATTACCACTTATAAAAGTGCCTAGAAAAAATGTTTAAGTCTATCTCGGCAGCGATTCAATTTGCTTTTACGGTGTCCGTGTGCATAATTAAAAATGCACAAAATTACGGAGGTTTTTCATAATCGTGGTAAGGAAGATGCTCTCATTTGTTTCCGTCCGGGACGCCAAAATACACGGGGTCGGGCGGAGAAGCTTCGTTGGGTGAGATATTTGCATTTACTCCCCTCCCCACAACCCCCCGGCCAGACTTGACCGCCTCATAGAGCAGGAAAGGAAAGAATCACCAACCACTTCTTTTTGTCCGAACACTCAATGGATCGGAATGAGGCATGCGGGGTGGACTAGAGGGGGGAGGGGATCCATGGAGGCGGCGTGCGGGCGGATGGAGGTCGGGAGGGGAATCACGGGGGGTGTGACACTGATGTCTCCCGGAGTGCGTCGACCGGCAGAAGGAAGCAGCACAGTTCGGAGTCAACATGGGAGCGGCGATGACGCGAACGCTCAACCTCAACTACGGCCCGAAGCCCTCAATTGAATCGCGACTCATTCCGGCTGCTTCTTTGACCAAGCCGTCGCATCCGCTATATATGTAAATACATTAGCTACCGACCCCAGGTTAAGTGCTGTCGCGGAGTAAAAAGTAAGCAGACGTTCCCCCTGATCAGTACATGCCTTCGATATCTGACACAACAGTCGTTATCCAGAGATTCGTTAATTTCCAAACGTTTTTAACTCAAAAATACAAAATATCTCTTCTTAGTTTTGAGCGCGACAAAATTTAATATTGAATAAAAAATATTAGATATGTCAATAAAAAACTAAGGGAAATAAAGAATTTCAAAAGATGATGATTTGAACATAAGTTCAAACCTAAATTATTATATTTCATAAGTAATATGGACATTTTTAGTCATTTGGGCCATGTTGAAGGAGCAAAAGGGCGCAACTACGCTCAAATTTCAACAGCTTCCAGGAATAATTTTGAAAAACTCAAATAAACTGCAATAATTATGAACGAATTTATTTCGGAAAAATTTTGATTCCTGAATTTTTTCTGAATTGTATGTTATCGACCCCATCGTCGACGGAAATAATAACCATTGACGAAATTCCCTCCCAATACCCCAAGACGCTGCAAGTTCCCTCCTGCGAGCAACGAAGGATCGGCACAGAAACAAATATTACTACTTCCCCTAAAGATTTCAGTTTAAATAAATTTTTTAAATTTTATTCAACGACCATTCATAGAGAGAAATTTTGAATCTGAAATAACAATGCACGTTTGAAAAAGAAAACCCCCCCAATTTCCCAAAAATTACGGAAAAGGAACGGGAAAAAAACGACTCAAGTGGAGAGGCGAAAAGCTCCCGGCGACCGCAAGCCGAGTGGTCACGCGAAGGCGTGGAAAAATCAAGCAGCCGCGATTCGATCTTGCGTTTCTTTGGAACGGAAAAGGTGGGAGGGAGAGAGTGAGAGATGGCTGGAAAAAATCGATATCGTTCCTTCCGCGATGCACACCTTTCGATATGCTCTCGCTCTCTTTTTTATTTCTTCGTAGGCCACACATTCCCGGGACGAGTATGTCACGAGGGGCGTGCGGGAGGGAGGGATGGAGGGATGGGGAGGGTAGGTAGTGTGGGGATAGGCTAGGGGGAGGAGGAAGAGGGTGTGGGGCGAGGGAGATGGATGGGACGGGAGAGTTAGTGATCAATTGAGAGATCGAGTGGGGAGGGCGGAGTACGTGGGGGTGGGAGAGGGTGGGTGGCGGATGGAGGGGGTGGGTGGCGGAGGGAAGGGAAAAACGAAGCCAAAGGATAGGGAAGGTGATGGAGCCTGAATGAAATTGGAAATGATGGTGGGGGTGAATAAAAAAAGACTTTAGAGGATCCCATAAACTAGTTTGGTGGGTAACTGAGAGGAAGGGGGAGGTCGGAAAGGGGAGCGAGAGGGGAAGAGAAGAGGAAGGCGGGAAGGCAGGGCGCAGGGGGGAGGAGGCGGTAGAGGTTAATTTTTTATTTCACTTTTTCAAGTTTTCAATTGAATTTTTGGAAGCTTCGCATAATTTTTTTTCGCTCCCGAAGAGGGATGCCTTTCCCTGCCTCCTTCCTTCCCCCACCCCCCTTCCACCTTCTGACGCTCACCCCCGCCTCGGCTGTGGAGGTAAGCGGTTATCCTGCGCCTCCACCCCTCTATATTTAATGGCTGGAGTGGAGCAGTGAGAGGTGCTATGGACTCGAGTAAAAAGTTATGAATTATGGTCGATCTCCCCGTAAACTTGCTCCACGGTTACGTAGGGGTAATTATTTTTAAAAATATCCCTCCTCTTCGTCCGCGCCATCCCAATACCTCCTCCCTTCTTCCAACCTGTGTTTTTCAATTCAGGTAAATGAAACTTTTATTCGGCTCCCTTTATTACTACCCCTATCTCCTTCCCCCTCCCTTCCGTAACTCGCCTACCCCCCGATGTCGCATGCCGAGATTATGGAGTCATTTCCTTGAAGTGATTTTCTTACCGAGGGATGTTTACCCTACGCTTGTTTTCCATTCCTCAGCGTAATAAGGCCAACTAAGACCCATTCGGCGAGATTCGTCAGGAATGAGAGCCAATTTACTTCCTTGTCAGTCCTTTATTTACATGAAATTGTCTCTGCAAATATATCACGACGCCGACCATGCCGTGCAAAATTGATGCATTTACATTCAAGCACGCGCGCAAGCAAACACCCTTGTGTGTGTGTGTATATATGTATATGTATATATATATATATATATATATATATATATATATATATATATATATATATATATATATATATATATATATATATATATATATATATATACGGCCATGTACGCTGAACTTCATGCACAACAGTTAGTTGGCGAATAAATTGATACCACATAATCTACCCTGTTACGCACTTGGGTTTTGAATTTCCTGGTAGATAAATATTCGTACATGCATACATATAAATGAGTATGTGGCTGAAAATGTGGAGAATGTTTTACGATTGAAACAAACGACGATCTGACGTCTGTAGAAACTTTGGCATAAAAGGTCACCGAGAAAGAGCTACAATTAAAAGAAATTTTTAAATTGCCAAATGATGAAACTCTATTCTAAAGTCCTGAGAAAAAACATTGAATTTCAGGGAAAACCTTTGGAAATAATGTCGTTTTGCGGAGAAAACAGAACAAGATTGTTATTAGTAAAAGTATGACTTCTCATTTTATGGTTGCATTAAACTAAAAGTTGAATATTTCAGTTAACATTGACCCACATATTAGTTCGCATTGTCTTCAAACTCTTTCTCGTTTTAAGAAAACTTACAAGTGAAAATTGGAATTTAAGAATCTGGAAGATTTGGAAAATGCTACATACATCTGGAGAGGAAGTGGTTAAATATTTTTTTCATTGATTTCTACTGCTCAGCCGGCTCTCACCTCGGACCTCCGGGAAAATGAGAATGAAGGTATTGAAAAGCTCCATTCACTGGAGAGGTAGTTTTCAAACAAATCGGACAGTGCAACTGTGTTTCCTGCAGCCCTTCATAATTCCACGTAAACCACGTATTTTTGTGAGCATTATGAGGGAGGCTCATTGGGTTCTTAAAAACTTGGTCCGGTACTTGTCCGAAAGATGATCCGGCAATTGACATGGCAATGAATGGTAGCGTGTGCTCGACGTCTTACTGGGATATTTACGGGTGCGTTTTCCCGGGTTGAGTGAAAATATAGCTCGATTATCGGTAATATGTTTAAGTATCCATCCAGGAATTTATGACTGAGACTTCATGTAATGGCGTTCTGAAAAGACTAATGAAGACGTTGACGTGAACTTTGTTTAACTCCAAATCTCAGTATTTGAGTAAAGAACATGAGCGCAGATTAGGGGATTTAGAAATTTGAATACGAAGGGTAGATTAATTTCCTGGGTAGAATGAACGCAAATGTCTACGTTTTTCGAAGAAAGTAAAGTTTTGGTGGAAACTTCAATAAGATAGAAAAGTTGTCGAATGAGGAAATGTGATGTCAAAGTTCATTCTGGAAGGGAAAACGTTAAGCAAGCAACGTGGAGGAAGGAGAATGGTAATTTTAGACGACAGGAAGACAAGCAGAGAATACGTGTGCCACCTACTGATTTGGTGTAATACAGTTATTTTTCAGTGTTTTCGAAGCTATACATAGCTTAGAATGCCCCGGAATTGCGCCATAAATCTAAATATGCATGTAATCTCCTATTCGTCGACTTTCGTATGCATTTATAAAATCAAACTGAGGCCGGCCCACCTAAAATAAAATTCAAATTTATCGCTATTAGTTATTGTTGAACATTATTAGGAAACTTTATTTTAACGACTCTTTTCAGAAAAAACGGGAAACTTTCAGTATGAATAAATACATTCACTGATGCATATCATGGGATAGTTCAATTAATTTCCTATCATTTCATATAATTATTGTGCCATTGGTCTCTATAAATATTTAAGGAATACCCTAAAGGTTTGCTCTTTAGTACATTCAAAAGATCAATAAAACAGCGCATTCAATCCGTAAATATGGAATGAATAAACGTTGGAGAAAAGATACTATTCAAGATAAATTCATTATATATATATATATATATGTGTGTGTGTGTGTATTCAAATAATGTCATTTTTCGGGTTTTCCGGAAGATTATATTCTCTGTGGTTCTTCAAAATAAGCGGAACAAAAATAAATACCGAGAACACCGATTTTACAATTTCCACTAACGATAACATTTCCAGGAGCTGTAACTTCTCTAAAGTGAATAATTAAAATTTATGATACCGTTATAATATGTTTTACTGTTCTGAAGATTATTATTTCTCTTCGTGAAGTTTTCGTAGAGAGAAATAAACACAAACCCTAGTTCATAAATATCTTTAACTATCCAGTTTGAATTTAGCAGCATCCGCATATAAAAGGCACCAATTAATTCATTCGCGATGACTGAACATTCTTTTTCTACATTTCTCGGGAGGGGATTCGAGAAATTTGTTTTCCCAGAGCATACATATCCAGACTGCCTTAAAACAACTTTTTATCAATTCGTACTACAGAGCCACATGAATGCAACTGTATCATTGCGTCCTCCAGTAATAAGGGATCGCACGAGAATAATTGCGGTATATTTTCATTATATCTCCCACGTCGAGATATTCATCCACAAAACGCAAAGCCTATTCAAGGCAGGTATAAAAGAGGTCAAGGTCCCTGCATAATCATACAACCGGCTGCTTTGAAATTGCAAATAGGTACGCTCCCCAATGGATAAGGCAGAAAAAAAAATTTCCGGTAAGCATTCTCATTCGCCCCAGGGTGGGGAGGGGAACAGAGGGGACAGGGGAGGGGAATAGGGGGAAAGGGGTAAACATCCTTTCCCTCCGGCTCCGAAAAATCTTTCCGTAAGGTCTCCGCACAGCACAAATAAGGGAAACTCGAAAAGAGTGCAAACGACCGGTGCACTATAAAAGAGAGGAGCGCAAAAAAAGGCGAGTTGCCGTTTATCCATTAGTCGAAGACACGGAAACATCGACGGCGGGCATTATCAAACTGAGGCTTGGAGCGCGCCTTAACCGAACGTGCGCGAAATCGAATCGCCACAACTAACAACCGCTCCGACGGAAAATCGTAATTTAAAAAAATAAAACGAGAGAGTTTTTTGTTCTCATTTGTTTTTGTTTTGCTCCCGATGTCGGTGTGGATTTATGATCGCCATTTATCATTGGCCAAAACAACAAAAAACTAGTTCCCGTCTCATTGGAGACTCGAAACGGTGAGCATTGATGTCAACGGACTAGGCGCATTTTATGTTAATCCCTTTCTAAAGATGAAAGGACGAGAGAGAAAACAATCAAAGTCATCGGTCAGCCGTCCACTAGCCGACGGAATGCGACGACAAAAAGAGAGCGCGCGCGAATGGAGAAACCTTCCCACCGCGACGATTTTATTTCCGCCGTTCGGAGGGTTACATTCCGCCTGTAATGAAACCGGGAAGATAGGATTTTTTTCGGCAGTCAATCCAAAGAATTATTTCGCATGACATGATGGCGCATCCTCCAAATGGTCGTTAAGCACTCTCCAGATAAGTCATTCCATGGTAGTTTAAATTCTGAAAAATACCCGAAAAGTGTTCGCCAAAATATCATTCGCAGTAATTAGTTATAAAATACTCTCTAGTAACGGATAAATCAAATATTGAATCTCCACTCGGATTTCACGAAGAAACATGACTCCCATTCTAAACGACATGGTCATCCCGTTAACATAAACTTATAATCTAGGTGAGGGTAAAAAAAAAGAAACTTTGCACTTCCACATAAAGATTTAATACAGCCGTTAGAAACAGGTTGCATTAAAGTTTACTTTCCTACAAATCTACTTCACTTTTCTACATATATGTAATTGCCGTTCCTTTCTATGAACTTCTCGTAAAGCAGCACCAGCTTCTCCAACTCCTCAGTTTATAAGTTCGTTGGTCCAATTCCCGTGACGAATGGGAATTCAGCCAGGAAAATTCTAAACAGCTAATAACAGTTACATTGTCTAACCTTTCCTTCACTTATTACTGTTGGTTCATCCATATCCTAGGCACAACTCGCGATGAATCTGGGTAGCTGATGATCATTTTGCACTCAGGAATGGAACCACATCACGTACTTCGCAACTGGAGGGAGCGCGATTTTGCATTCGCCGACAGGCAAATTATTACTAAATCAAAACATTAACTTCTGTATATGGCTACGTAGATTTCTTCATGCAGAATTCTTCATTAACTTCTGTAGTTTCGAACGAGTAGAATGATAAAAGAGCAATAATAACATTAACGAAAGAACTATAAGTGGCGCTACAATGTTGTTCTGATCCGCAATTATTTTAAATTTAAGAAAACGTATCATATTTTTCGAATTATCCTCGTAATAGATTTTTCATTAGTGTTATTTATATAAATAATGGTAATAAAGCTACATTGCTTCTTCTTTTGGTCATGAAACAACGATTGGGGACACAAAGCACATAAATTAAATATTGCTGCTACTGAAATTATTCGAAAATCCGGATATTTCCTCGATAACTTTAATAAGTTTTCTGCATCGCATAACTGTATTATAGTAAAGGACTCCAAAAGCTATATTACAATAAAAGTAAAATACTATATCATTGTAAAAGACTCTGGTTTCAATAGTGGAAAGACACTAATCAAAATATTTTGATGGGCCAAGGTCCTACCCCGATTTTATTTTGTTTAAAAGCCGTTGGCTTGCTATTGCTAGTCTGATAAAATAAAATTCCGAGACCGCGGATGCACCATACGTGAGCTGACAAAACGTGCGCTGCAGACCAACTGAGCCCACTCTGAATGTCCAGATACAAAAAAAATAGTTGACTAATGAAGGGAACGAGAAAAATAAATTGAACGACACTGTAAAAATTCAAATGTCGGAACGTGATCTGGAAACTACTCGGCTTATTGAATGATTTTAGTCTGAAGGCCTCATTGATTCCGTTACGACGGTTACGAATACGTGTTGACAAGAACCTCGGCATAAACGCACGTAACAAAATATGAGAAGTCAAGCAGTCTATAACACTAATAAGGGTCCTAAAATCGCAAATTTGATGGCTTTCACATGCTCAGTATTACATCATGCACATACGTGTACTATGACAATAAATGAAGCTTAAAAACTAACTAAGCCATTAATTAACGACACAAAATTCTTTCCAATGAAAATGATCTAGAGAAAAAGAACACAATCTTTCCCACGTTTAGAGCCTGTGCACATTTTTGGCAGACTAATGCCTACAATCGTAACATGAGGACCTGAAAAACAATTAGTGTCAACATTTATACAATCAGTGTCAATAAAGACACAAAGATCATGACATTGATTGACTGGAATTGAGAGAATTCAACGATCGGAAAAACGCTTTAAATGAGCATATTTAACAACTTCCAGACATAAAATTCAGTAAACCATATTTTTTCTTAATGTGATAATTCATTCATTTCCACTCTTTCTCTTTCTTTATTTTAATTCACTTTTGCATCCAATTGAATTGCTTACGCTCTTGGCTTCATAGATTAACTGCAAACAAATTTATTCAAGATAAAATCGTTTTAAAGAAATGATCCTGAAATAATTGTGCAAACTGTTTTCCTAATATTCGCGATATATTTTTAACCTTAAATACTTTGTAAAACATAATATAACTATGAAAAAAGCTCAATACATATTTTAACCTTCTACAAATAAAATTTCGAAATATTGAGCTTGCCAGAACCATATTCCCAAGAGTTTCTATAGTGAACTTGCATGTTTTATGCCATTTATACGTAATGCGAAAAGAAGAGGGAATTTACAACATGTTTCAAAGCAGCATAGGTTACTGAATATATTCTACAACCCTACATTCCCAGGTTTGTGCGAAAAAAACCGGTATCAATGCTTACGGAATATTTCAAAACACAGTTTAGTTCCTAGTTGGGAGGCAATGGACACCATTTCTTCCTATTTTCATGATCAGAAGTTTTCAATTAACTTCTTTAGTTATTTTATCCGCGACTTCTGAGATTCTTCCGCCTGCAAGGCCCTTCCAATAGGGACATTAGCTTGGAAGCTGTGCCGCAGAATGTGCTCCATTGATCTTCCTCGTCTTCTGGTCATTATCTCATGAGTATCTCTTCACACTATCCTATTTAGTTATTTTTATTAGTCACTGCACCTGACTATTGCATATTTTAACTTTCAGCATCATTTTTGCATTTCCATCACTCCAACTTCCCTCTTTTTTCCCTGACTCGCCTGCCATCTCTCGTGGCTCAAGGCTTAGAAAACAAAACCTCATGTAAAAGTTTCCATGGACAGTTTCGTCATAACCACTTTAACAATACGTCATTAAATGTGTTTCTTTGGATAAAAAAGCTTCCTTACTTTAACCTTTATCTCTTTCTTGATTCTTCATTCGCTGGTGATCAGATTTACCGAAAGGATTTTTTTGGGTTGCATCAGCGAAAATATTTCTATCCTTATTAGAACTGGTCTTTTTCCTTAGTCTACGTGCTATTTTACATGTCTAGTAACGCAAATTCCCTAAAAAGTGCTGCTCGATCCACTCATGCCCTTTCCCTTCTGCCCCCCCCTCACGTATTCATCTCGTTCGCGAACTGAAGGTCATCCACAAGGCCCCATTATCCTTCCTCACTTAAGTCAAACACTCGAACAAAAAACACCTCTCTCCCGGCCATCTAATAATCGGAATCCGTGGATACGATTCGAAGTTCGCACGGTTCCAGCAAACTTCATCTCTACCAGATTTCTCCTGTTTTCCAAGATATCCGCAACGGCACGTCTATGACCCTTCAGAACGTAAGAGCCAAGCCCCACCAAGAAGAAGAACACTCCTTGTTTCGAGGGCCCGGGCTGCATAAGAAGGGTTGGGAAACGAAGGATTCCATTTTAATAAATAATAACTTGCTATCGCGGCATACACCACAACGAGACGCCAAGACGATACTAGAGACGAGGACAACTATTTTTGCAAGCGTATTTCATGTGCGCTGCGAAATTTCCCCCTATGTCTAAATAATACAGATAATTTTCATAAGTGGTCATGCATCCCTCCTATAATGCAAGTAACTTACATATACGGCTCTCATTTTAATTTAAAAGGAGACTACAGTCCTCAAGGGACATGCCATCCAACCATCGACTCATTTCATTTATACCCTTCACCCATCGCAACTTAGCTTTGAAATTGGCAAAGAGAGAGATACCACTGCTAACGATGCCAATTTCAAGTAAATATGCATGGAATTTTTTCCAATTAATACTATTATTTATTTTTCAAATAAAATAAATACAAATATTTAGGATACAAGGGAATATTTCCTCGAATTTATCACCTCGTATTGAAAATTTCTCGTTAACAACAACAACTGATTTTACTTCAGGGTAAACACCAACCAAAAGGTGGCTACCAAACCGTTGTGGCAACCATAAAAAATTTACAAGATACTATCCCTGGTGTAATACCAATACTCGGAATTGCGGACAACCGATTTCCCTCGTTAAATGCTGAAACGAGCGTCTCAAAAGTTCCACGAAGACATTACTTGACTCGGAAAATTGAAAACCCTTAGGGCCATTTCACATTTAGAATTTATGAAAGAGTTCTCATGTGACGCTCTCTGCGTAAAAACATTTGGAGGTATTACGTATGTACGTACATAGGTAAGTATCATGTCTAATGCTACATGAGGGTATATGCAAACATCTTTGTGGCAACATATATATATATATATATATGTATATATGTATGATAATTATCATTCCAATGCTTAGTGAATTATAATGCTTCAAGTAATGAAGATTTATATCTTTATTCGATTTCTATTCTACTGATTTTACAGGTTTTAATGCTGTTTTGTTAAAAAAAACCTTTAACATCAGTATACAATCGGTATAAATGATTGGATCAAAATGGTGAATCATATTTTTTTTATTTATTTGTTGACTCAAATGTCTGAGACACGTCGACATTTCCTGGCATTACGTGTTTAATCCAAAACACTTTTTATGGATTATCAAATGTTCCATTTCATTATTAAACGCTCTGGAATCAAATACTTAGCCAGATCCATCCGCACTGTTCCCAAATTTTACTCAAAACCTAATTTTTTCTAGACATAAGGCATAGATTAGGGCACTGTCTCACGCTCGGCTGTTTGTAATTCATCCATAATGCAAGAAAAGGTAAAAAAAACTCTGCAATTCCACAATTTGCTAACTCACGACCATGGTCAGCTCACCTGATGATGACACCCAGCGTGGAAGCAAAGGCACGGTCGTGGACATGGCCACAATTTGTGAATTGCTGAATTGTAGAATTATTTCTACCATTCATTGCAATAGGCAGATCATCCTCATTTACGAAAAACTATATTTCTCCACTTCTCATCCAAAACCGCATTTCAAAAACATGCGCGCTTCCAACATAAAGAGATTTCCCTTCGTTAGCAACGTTTCTGAGTAATGAACTAGAAGCGATATCACATTGTTTTTTCAACTACCTCAGCACTCAATGATAGATGTACAGTACCCTATTCTAAAAAAATAATCAATTTTTTAGTGTGTGTCCTCCGTTTTTTATTGACTACCATCCAAATAAGTACGCGTATCTACTGAACTCTGTAAAAAATGACGCATTTCCTCTACCACACACCCTGGCTTTGGCTTGCAGGGTACTCAAATATCTAAATCCATGTCCATATCATAAAAAAGTATGCTTAGAAGCAACGGGTGGGTTGTCAACCTCAATTTTTCAATGGAAGCTCAGTATTTAAACATTATGTCCTTGGTGACAATAGTTGATTCCTAGCGATATGTCAGTGAGCCAACTTAGAAACTATATGTTAAAGAATTTAATTAATAGACACGCCAATATATAATTTTAATAGCTTCATGAGGTATAAGCAGCTTCGAAGGACGGTTAAAATGAAAACATCAGAATATTTATGCACCCGACAGCCATGACTTATGCGTCTCACTTTGGCGACAATCATAACAGGGTCAGTCAGTGGCTTTTACGCTGTGCTCAAGGTTTAGTTCCGATGGCGTGGGTGGTCTGACATCTCCAATAACTCAACCCAAAAGGTACGAAAAAACATCGTGCGTGTATACGCGTGTATAATTGCTCAGTGATCGCGACGACAGCACACACAGCTCCACTGGAACGCCGGCGGCGTTTCCCCCGATTGATTCCCGTGGAAGAGAATTAAAAAGCAAGGGAGGCGAGGCGCAACGGCGCTCAACCTCCAACCCCCCCCCCCTCCGCGCAGGGAGAGGCAACGCTTTTTTATAAATAGCCCATTAATTTCCGAAAAAGCAGTTCCGAGCACGCACGCAGCGCCACTCGGCGCAGAGGACGGGGGAGGGAAGAAGCCGACGAAAACACGACGCTCAAGGCCTTTTAACTCCCTCCCACCCCCACCCCCTCTCACCCTTCGTCACATCCCTCCCCCTCCGTTCCGTGTCCCTCGCCCCAAAGCACCCCACAAATATACACGCACGCTCACACATACACACAGCCACTCAGGAAAACAAAAACGAGACTTCAAAAACCCGCGATATATTTATCGATGGCCGAAATCTATCGAGCGAGACTGGAGAATATCGAGCAAAAGGGATATAGTACCCTTTCCCTGGTAGGGAGATGGGGGCGAACGGACAGAAAGAGGAGAGAGCAGTGGGTAAAAGAAGAATGAGAAGAGGAGAGAGCCAAGTGACGATGGGAAAAGTGGGGGGGGGTGATGCATCGTCGGAACGAGCGCAGGTGTGACACTTCCCCACCCACCCCACGTATTCACGTACACAAGCTACACCCCAGAATTGAGGAGAATACGCTTCACCTCGCCCGAGAAGTACTTTTAAAATAATAAAAAAATACTTTGAAAAGCAAATCGTGCTTTTCAAATAAATTATGCGTTTTTTTAGTGCTAGTTTTGAAGTGGTTTAATTCTTTGTTGGCGTTCCTTTGCACGCAATTGGCGTTTTTCTTACTCAGCTGGTTTCCGATATCACGCGCCTTCTTTCACCGTTCGTTTGCAGGCTATCTCTGGGAAAATCCGAAGTAAGGAGTCCCTCGTGACCGGAGTTAACCTGAATTCGGACCTTGACTGCTCCTTTTGCCATGATCATTCATTTATCACCCCGATGCACGCAATTGAATTCTTGACATTAGACCGCAAATGAAAGGGAAAGACTGAAACAGTACATTCAAGTACCCACAAGATTTGTATAAAAAGTATCGGTAACAATGTTTTCCTGACGTGCATTGCGTGAAGTGCTGAATTCAGACCGTCGGTTAAGCCTGCCCATAATCGCAGATCGTATTTTCATTGATAAGATGATAGTGCACACACCATTATGACTGAATATTTGATGATGTGAAAGATCTGAACTAAACTCGTCCAGGTCTTTGGATGGGGCAGAGTCGAGAGTCTGCATGCGAAGACCTTCTACAACGGCATAGCAACGCAGTTCCGACTTGGAACCAGTAGACTATTCCCTATTCTTAAAAGTGAAATCCTCCCTCAAGAGACATCATCATAGGACCCGTTAATGCCGTCAAAGAAGCTTGTAAGTGTACCCGGAATTCGCCTACCGGGGAGCCTTCGAGATTTGATAACCTTAGTAGCGTATCCAAAATATTAGAGGAGGTAGGCTGAGAATCACTCCTGGAGCGAAGGTTAAATTACAGATTAAATCTCTTGCAATAAATTGGAATGATGTCTCCTTAGTGACGATGCTGAAAATGTATTACTACCCCTTCGTACTCCTGGCTGGAAAAAAGGATGCACTATGAACTATTTTGAGGTACTGTAGCAATATCTGAAAGAAACCTATTGTCCGAAACTTTTCCCAATACTTTTCATGCAAACCATGTGCAAATAATTCGTTCAACTACTAAATTAATACGCTGGCAATATCCCTCAACTTCATCGCATTAAATGGAAATGAAGGCGAGGAAAAAATAAAGAGAGAACAGGAGAGGAAACATGGCATTAGTCTCTCAGAGATTAACGTCTCCTCTGACGACGAAGAAACTACACGATGAAGTATTGTCTAAATAAACGCCGCTCTAATTACAGAGCGAAATCCCTACCAGAAAACCTCGATGCAACTAACAATTTGACCCCCTACTCGTTCCTTTGCGAAGTCAGATCATCACTAGTTGATATTCGTGAGAAAAGCCGTGACTTTAGGAAGAGAATTATCCAGGAGCACAGAGGGATTCACCTTCAGTTTGCAACAAAAAAGCAAAGCGGAAAGACAACAGTCAACGTGGGAACCAGGTGGCGCGGAAGGGGCTATCAATAATCACGGCCAATTCGATGGTGAAAATACTTTTTGTCCAATCGAATGCTAGCATCACATGGCCGGCACAAAATAAGGTCAGAACTGCGACTGCAACCTCTTTGGCATCATCATTTTTAGACTATCCTTCTCCGACAGAGCGTAGGGCTGGATCCAGAAAAAACAATTCAATGACCACCCACCGGTTGAGAATGAAGGGCGACCAATAGAAGGAAAGAGGGAGCCGTTTGGCTCTCTCTTTCCTTCTATGAAAGAAATTTGGGTCGGGAAAATCGCGAAGAGAATGGTGTAGTGTGAGGAACGGGACCCCCATGAAAAAGTGATAGCTATCGAATCGCGCAGCTTACAATGTGGTGTTAGCCGTCGAACCGGAAGGGCAATAACGGTCACTTGTTTCAAATGGAGCAGGAAGAGTAACATGCATGAAGATAGACCAATATTCGCCCAAGCACAATGCTTTGCGCTTGCAAAATCAGCAAATTCTAAATACAAGAACCTTCCCGTGCGAGAAAACAACACCGCGCATATTCCGTTAGCCGCACAATACGGTATAATCACGTCAACATTTTCGAATTCTCTCGTTATGGAGTTACTGAATCAAATCAGAATATCTATGCTTATAATTTATTTACCAGACAAATAAACAAAACCGCGAAAATTCCATTCGCCTTGATCGGGATCCCGGTCAAGGCGAATGAATTTTACACTCTGAAATTGTTGCATTGAAATAAAGAAAAATCAAATTCGCATTAAATAACAATGTTTTTGACCAAAAAGATACATATTTCCCCGACATATTCTTCTTTGTGGCGTATGAGGCCCACTACGGCGGGAGAGGGTAAAGCCTTGACTAATAAATAACTTTCACAAATGTTGGATAAGATACTTTCCAAACACTGCGAATATTCAATCAGGATTCTCAAAGTCTTCCTCACTTCCCTACCGGTTTCCTCGCTTGGATAATGTAAAAGCAACATTTAAAGTACTCTTCCCATATTGAGTACGAATTTCTTGACTAATAATTGCCAGGCAACCAAACAGAGGAGATGCATTTGACCTACGTGTCGCGGCATTTAAGCGCCAACAGTATGGCTGTATTCCATATGGCTCAGAGGTTGCATAATCTTCAAGGGTGACACTTTTCGAAAGAATGAAGGCATTGTATTCGAGGATACGTATACATTTTGCACGTAAGTATACACTGGACAAGGGGTTGGGTAATTTCCTTCCTGGAGGGATAAGCTGAACGGCCATTATAATGGGAAAAGGGAGAATGCCACCAAGTATGCGTGGGTGGAAGCGGGAGAGAGAGAGAGAAGGTCAATATTGATTCAGTTACGATAACCTGGAGGATGAGGGTTTCCTAAGAGACTTTAATCCAAGGGATACCAACGGAGGCCATAATGCACGCCCTCATAATCAAAACATTTCTCACCCTCGAAATGGCTTGCACTGCTACTGCATTGTTCTCTCCGGCAAAAATCTCTTCTATAGCCTTTCACCGAACCCTTCCCTTCGTTTGCCTCCCATTATAAATCCATTTCCCGCCCCGCCGCCTCACACCGACAATGTCCAATAACAACACGACTCCACTATCCGTAAACCGCTGTTAAGGCAACAAAGTAGACACTGGATGCCGCCAACCCAACTCATCTCCCCACCCCTCGATCCGACACACCAGCATCCCGTCGCGGTGATTGGGGGGGTTGACACACCCTCCCCGGAGACGGCTCACACGAGATGGGAGAGAACGCTCGCTTTTTCTAAGGAGGGGCACACCAAAACACGGGCCCCTCCATCCACCTACTTCCTCAGGCTCCCCTTCCCCCCTTCACATCCCTCTCCATCCACATCTGACGCGCACACATTTCCTCCGGCGATGCTTCCCTCCACCCCCCCTCCCCTCGCGCCTGCCTCAAGTCCACGCCCACCCCACACGCTCCTCCTCTGCCTCCTGCCGCTTCTCCTTCTGCTCATCCTCGGAATAACCCGAGGAACGAATCGCTCCAGTGTCATGTAAGAGCTGCGCCTTTAGACTAATGAACCATATCTGATGTGAACAAATGGCAATCATTCAACTGACAGCGTTCCTTGCAGTTGCTTTTCTTCAATTTGTTGGTGGTGGTAGTAGTAGTTTATAGGGGAGATGACCCACAGCTGAGGTCATTTGCGCCGTTAGGGATGGATGGGAGAGGATGAAGGGTGGAAAGAAATCCGGCGTTGGCATTAGCCTACTCTTATGACGAAATCCACCAAGTGGTACGCAGCTTAACGTCACATTCGACGGACGGCGTACTCACTCAAAGTGCTCTCCACAAAGCATCTCATACATAATGAAAAAAACATATAATGAAACAGGGTCATCGTAAAGCAGTAGAGACAGCCGGGAAACAGACCATTTCGTCAGAATTCATTTGATCTTAAAAATGAAAATTATCGAAATTCTTTTAATTTTTTTTAAATATCTAGCACAGGAGTAATACGTATTTGCATTTTCCTGTAAATTTCAATTAATTTTTATTATTCTCCCACAACCTCGTCTCTACCGAAATATTTAATTATGCAATCACACTGAAAGATGTCGTTTCAAAAAATCTTACTTTTAATATCTTACTCTTACTTTAATCTTTTCTGTTTATAATCCGTTACATTTTTTTAGAGTTAATACGGCATAAAACTAATTTGCATTGGTCATGAACAAATTTCTTTTACAGGGAATCAAAACGCGTGGTTAATCGCGCAGTTTAACGCGCAAAGCTGCAGTTCTGGTGACGACCAAAAGCGCTTGCCACTATCTTTAATGTATGTAAAATAGACCATATGTATATTAATTACGATGGAATAACCTATTCGTTTTATATTATTACAATTTTGGATACTTTAAAAGACACGATCACACATGTGCGAGAAGGCTCATGAGAATACGTGTTTGGCTAATGGAATGGAAATGGATCCAAAAAAAATGCTGGTTCGTAGAATATTTGAAAAAGAATGTCTAAAAGGCCACCATAAGGTCTTCATCACCAAGGGTTATCAATACGAGGATTGGTTAGTACCAAAAAGATCTCTTAGCCCCTCCACATTCAACCAAAATTCTCGCCATCCTGTCGTAATCCATTGCATCCGCATTTCCCAATGATTGCTGATCGCACTTCATCCTTGGATTTTCTCTCTCAGTCTTTTCCTCTATTTCTATTTCAACTGTGGTCTTAGTAAGGAATCGTGTCTAAGAATGTGTCGAGTCAATTTCCTTCCCCTAATTGTAAGCGTGTGTCCCCCAAGGGCTTCACTCTTTACCCCCTCACTCCTCGAAGTAGGTGTTTTATTTTTTACTCTACTAAGTTAGCCTAAGTAAACTTAAATGTAGATTTTATAAATCTGATATATTCATGGAATAATTATTATGCATCGAATACATTCTATTTATCAGCAATAATAACGATAAACGTACAAATTCATATGGTTTTTACTTCGATAAAATGTTGGATAATATGGTCGGCCAAAAAAAATGAAAGGCTTCTAGAAATTATTAATCATGTAAAAATTGTAATAAATAAGTTTTATCACAGTATTAAAAGGTGGATGAAAAAACGGAGGAAAAAGCGATGGAATCGAGAGAGATGGATATACTAAGATTAAAATAATCGTTCTGAAATAAAAAGGTAAAACGAAATCACTCCTAAAAATACGACAGAAAATGTATTCATCAATTAAGAGCTACAAGGATATTATGTCAATGTACATACATGAGTATACAAAGTGAAAATGACGAAAGATGAGGATAGTTCAGATACAGAATTACTATACGTAGGTTAAGGCAAAATGGAGAAAGAACTGCGGGAAATAAAAGAAAACAGAGCAATTGTAATAGACAATCTCTCCCCCGAGATTACTTAAGTTTTTTGGAAAAGTGAAAGGAAGATATTTTATAGGCTGCTCCTATTTATGAGGAAGGTATTCGTCCAGAAACTTCATTCGAGCCATATTATTCCCCAAACTAGGTAAAATAAAAAGAGCAATATGTGAAAACTAAAGTAATATAGATGATCAAATAGCAATTAAACAAGTTATTACGCAAAGGGCAACACGAGGACTGTATCCATTCAAAATATTGATGGAGAAGTGACCAAATGACTACTCAGATAAAGATGAATTTAGATTCAGTTAATTAAGGCGAAAGAGTATCACCCCGTCAATGATGAAGACGTAAATATAAAAGCCAACATTTAGAATAAAGTTAATTGAACGCTTTTGCTTACTTGGTGAATTTCGCGAGAGCGTTTCCAGAGGGGACCATGTAATTGAATGTGTTTCAGAAAGTACGAGTTTACGAAAAGAGGGATAGTTATCTCATTCAAAAACTCTACGTTAACCCGACTTTATGAATATTCTTGAAATCTGATGGGATTATTTTTGAGAATGGTACTCGCGTTGATAACACCGTTGTCGAACCTACTCTATTCCGGTATTTCGGCAGCGATTTACGGTTCGATGGTGTCATGAGTCAAACACGAACTTTTACACAGCTAAGAGGTTCATCGTTTTCATCGGGAATTCCTGAATCGTATATGACCGAAGATATGTACTAACTTTTTCAAACATTTCAGTCATTTCCCGAATTATTTTCAAAGATTTCAGGAGAAAGTTCCCAATTCTCATCCATGTTCCGATTTCACGATGCTCCCAAAAGGGTAACCACCCAGTTAGGGACCCATTGAAGACAAGGATTCAATAAAAAACTTGAAAGTATGTTTGTTGAAGACTTTGGGATAGCACTTATGTCTCCATAACCTTGTTATGAGAAAGGAGAATGAGCGAATATTGAGGACTGTTCCAGACTTGAGCAAGGAGAACCATGTAGAAAAGAAGCTACGTGAAAAAGAAAAAGACGAGGATCGAAAAGTTTTTTTTTAGGGATGAGTGGATGCTGTTGGAGAGCATGTCAATAGGCGACGCAACGAGATAATGACTTTTAAAGATTGTAATAGAATAACAATAATAAGTAAACGGAGAAGAGAGAAGAAATAAGTGATACTTTGGAGAGCAGAAAAAACAAATGAGTGTCAGAAGACAGAAATATTGCAACCCAATTAGTATTTATACTTTAGAGTTCTTCAAAAATGCTAACTTTCTTCTTAGGGTAAGTCGTGTTTTTCTCGCTCGTCCAGAACCTATCTAGAAGAGCCTATGTCTACTATATTAATGCATTCTGTAAAAGATGTTGCGAGAAAGAAAAATATCTTTCCGTAAAAACTATGTCTATTATTTACCTTACTCTAACTTAAAATATGATTGAAAACACAAAATTTCAACGACTAAAGTGCTAAAAAAATATGTAATTAATATTAATAATCCTTTGTCAAGCCAAACTCTGACACACGGATAAGTACAAGAAACTCTTACACGTTTGCACACGAAATAAGTAGCGTGAAGTAATCACATTAAATACAAGGTATGTCTCAAAAGTAGTATGATTTTTTTCCCAACTAGATGGATGGATGAAGGGCGGTTTCTGTGGCTGGGTTCGAGGTAGGGGAGTCTCAGGAAAGACTGGAGGCCGGTGGCAGTTGGCTCCTAGCTTTTGCGGAGTGCAGATCGTTCATTTGCGAAACCTCTCTAACGTGACCTCGTTACGCTCCATCATGAACCGCTTATTGGAACAGCACCACGCCTTCAAATTTTGCGTGAAACTGGGCACAACCGGGAAAGACACTCATGCCATGATCAATGCACCTTATGGAGATAACGCCATGGGTAAATCGGCTGTTTTTGAGTGGAACAAGTTGTTTCGGGAAGGTAGAGATAATATTGAAGACGCCGAACGTTCAGGACGCCCTTCGACCTCAAGAAGTGTCGAAAATCTTGCAAGAGTGAAGATTTTGTCAGACAGGAATCGAAGATTGAGTTTGCATGGTTTCTGATAAACTTGGCATCCCTAAAAGTGATGTGCATCGACTTGTGGTTGAAAACGTGGGCAACAGACATGTGTGTGTGAATTTGGTGCCGCGAGTGCTCTCGGACGTACAAAAGGAAACTCGCATGCGGATCTCCCAAGAGCTTATCGACCATGTGAGAAAGGATAAAAATTGTTTTCAGCCCCATCAAACTTCTTCTTCTTCCCCCGCCTCAAATCTCTACTAAAAAAACGTCACCACGTTTCGGTGGAATCGTTACAACAACCCATTACGAGGGATCTTAGCAGGATTCCGGGCGCCGCCTTCCAGGAGGCGTGGAAAACCCGATGACAGTGGTGTTTGGACGCACAAGGGTGCTACTTCCAAAACCTTTGAGTGACTGTTTAATTTCTGGCAATCAATTTTTTTAATAAACTTAGTCAAATTACAATTGGGGCAGAACTTGTATACTATCACATTGTTCCGTTCTTAAAGTAGAACGTTTCGGGAAAAAGAGATATTATCCCAAAAATAGTTTGGAAAACGAATTCAGTGTCCATCATGCTCCAAGCAGTCATCAACTATGAAGCAAGGGTATTGGGGGAACAGAACTTAGATTGGACAAGACTGTTTTCATCCCTCGGAATTTCACACCCCTTATAAAAGAGTTAACTGGACGCTGTACAATTACAGAAAAAATAACGAAATTGAACCCAAGTGACGATAAAGCTTAGTGGTGGAAGAGCAAGGCAAGAAAATTTAATCAGATCATAAAATGTTTACTATGAATTCTTAATAAAGGATAATTAATAGTTTGCTTCAAATTTTTTTAAATGTATTTGTAAACGTAATAATGTATTTCTAAACATGCCATGTACGTAAACTAGTGGTTTAGTTATTGCAAAGAATTATTTTTTTATGCTGACTAATTAGCAAAACATTATCTCGGTGAAAAGTTTCGCTTATTTTATTTTAAGAATGTATACAATATATTTTCGCGTATTCGAGGAAAATGTTGAAATTCCAGGATAACTCCGGACCGCAGCTACATACGCTCCGCTCCTCGGAAGATCCTTTGCAACAATGGTGGATCCGGGGTTTTTGTTACTGATGCAGTTTCAGCATTGTCCTGTTTCTAAGTCCACACTTCCCAATGTACCACATTCCCTCCCCCAATCCCATTATTACCTTCCCCCCCAAGCCTCCCCAGTTGGACCAATAACCTCCTTCCTTTTCGCCACCCCTCCTCTATCCGCCCCCCGCCCCAGAACCTCCGCGACTCCCCGGGCCAAACCTCACCCACTCCCCCGATCCCTCTTCCCCATCCCCACGGCCGAGGTGTCGGACACTGACAAATGATTGCGGTAATTAATGGCATACACCACGGACGTTACTCTTTCTGTTTCCCTCCCTCGTGCCCTTTTTATTTTTCTCCTCTCTCTCAACCTCTCTCTCACCCTCTCCGCTACCTACTCTCGTCCTCCCCCTCGATTTTTTCATTCCTACCTCCAACTCTAATTCTGCCTGTTTTGCTCTTTCTTTTACCTCGCACTCCTCCCCAATCTCTTCCAGCTTCCCCAGTTCCCTTATCAAAAATATACTGGGTCTGGCGTTCGGTTTTTTCGTAAAAGCATCCACCTAACATACGTGCGCTTTCTTTCATCCTTCCTTCTTGTGTATGTGTGTATGTTTATATATATATATATATATATATATATATATATATATATATATATGTACATTTATCCAATAAACACGCTTATATACAGATCCTAACTAAAAATATTTTTTTAAATATAAAATGTACAAACATCTCGGTGGTTCCAGCCACTTACATCAGAGTACGAGGAGAAACTCACTTTTTTTACTGTGCTTTTTTATCACCACCTAAACTTACGAAATCACATGTACGATGTCCCGATTCCGTTCCCTCAGACCCCCCTTTCGTTATATCCTTTTTCCGGTTCCCGATTAACCGCTCGCAGCCTGTCCCCGCTCCCCCCTTCTTCCACTGGGAGCGAGCGCTGTGCCTCGCGTGCCCCTCGCCGAGGACGCCAGGCAACGCGGTCCATCACAAAGGTCGACCCCTGCATATGGACGGTCTGGGATCATCGGTAAACTTTGGGGAGAGTTTTCGATCGAGATGCACGTGTCTACATAATGTAAAAAACTTGGAATAGAAAATGGTTCGTAACACCTTCTAGTCCCCATATGAAACAGAAAACATTTCTACTTGAAACTTTCTCCGTATTATGATTTAGAGAACCTCACCACTCTTCCAACAGCCTCCTTGAGACTACTTTTAAGTTCCAAAAAGGAGTTCTCAATCTATTTCTAAGTCTTTGGCACGTTACTTATATTTAGATATGATTTTTATTAATGTTGAAAACTATCAAATTCACCTATCTCAACTACAAAGAAAATCCTTTCAATCTTATCATTTTTTGTTTTATCAAAAATAAACATATCATAAACAAAGAATATGTAATAATAAGCCAGGCATCGAAATATATCAATTTAGCTAAAAAGTGTATATTCCAGGAATGTTTCCAAATCTAAAGGCTAATTTCCTTTCATAATTTTTTAATTCAGATAATTGATGAAGAATTAAGAACATTTAAACAATTCTATTTTGAAAAACTAAAGAACTAGGTATTTCAAACTATTAGAAATTTACCTAATTACAAAATTAATCGAATAAAGATTTTTAACAGAGAAGGGGTCCTGATATCTGAACATTTTAGAGTATTAAATTAATGCTGAATGAATGAGTACCTGAATTCTGGGTTTTCACTCGGAGGATAAAAATGGAAGGTAATCACGAATACTACATACTTCAGTTATGTCAGTAAATGAGCAGTTGATGTGTTTTAGCTAAATCTTGCGGAGTCATAAATCTTGGATTCGTCCAAGCGAGAGGCCCAGAACGAGGACCGCAGGAAAAGAGGTCAAAACAAGCGGACGGCCCGAGGGTCAAATGAGGAGTTGTGGTGACCCCAGTGGCAGCAGTCGTAAGAATGCACGTAATATGCCGTAACAGCAGCCAGACCCCTTGGCAGGAAAAAACACGCTCGCCCTCCCTCTTCTCCTCCGCCGCCTCTCCTCTTTGCCCCCCGCCGCCCATCTCTTAAGCAGCCACCCCTCCCCCCCCGGCCCCTCCATCGCACGGAATCCTTTCAACCGATTGCACGTCGAGCTCCCTTCACGTGTTATTAAGTTTTACGTGCACCCACCCACCCCCCCTTCTGCCTTGGCTCCGTTATCGAATACTGAGCTAAACCCCTCCTCCTGTTATTGTCCCCTTGGTGGGGACGTAGTGGCTGCTGCCTGTCTCCTTCCTAACCTTGGAAAGTTTAAGGAGGCGGAAATGGGGAGCTTTAAAAGTATGTGTACATTATATACATATATGTACATGTGTATATATATAAGGAAGTACTCACGAGAGCAATATAACTTTTGGACGGCACATTAGAACACAGAATAAAACAGATAACACGTAAAAGGACACTCACACTATAGATGATTTAAGCTTTCGGCCCACTCCGAGGCCTTCTTCAGGTCAGACTCTGAGCTGAAGAAGGCCTCGGAATGGGCCGAAAGCTTTAATTATCTACAGTGTGAGTGTCCTTTTACGTGTTATCTGTTTTATTCTGTGTTCTATTGTGCCGTCCAAAAGTTATATATATATATATATATATATATATATATATATATATATATATATATATATATAACAATCGTTTAGAAATACTGAACGAACTCGTATTTGGGCATTAATTTAAATGGAATCGGGTTCAATCTTGTTAACATTCATCACGATCCATGAGCGCTATTGATTTTTCAACAATAGAATAGTTTTAAAAGTCTGGTACAGGTACCTGAAGATGTCACCTAGATGATGAAACCGGTAGTACCGTATTGATACATTTCTGAGAATTTACCAAATTCGTCCTATTTCTCATGGGAAATAATATTAGCTATGCCTAAGTTAATATGTCGCCATCAAACTCTCAAGAGTTAAAACTCGTTCAATACTATATGCATAACCACTTCACTTCTTATTAATTTTCTTATTTCGTGTTTCCTGTTGCTTAATTGGGTTCATTATATTTCTCTATATCAATCTCACTTCATTCCTCTTGGCTTTCTCGGTATTAAATATCTGGAAGTAGTCACCAAGTTTTTGTCAATCTTAATGAAAACTCCGTCCCCCAAGCTGCATCGTGCTCCAAAATTGAGTATAAAATCGACATTTTCACTAATCATGAAGTAAAGTAAATCCCTTTCTTTGGAAAAGTATGGTCGGCTCGAGTGAAATTATAAACCGTAATTCACAGGTAAATAACACAGTCTCTTATATAAAAATGCGTTCGGATGCACGACAGGATGGTTTCGATAAATCCAGGTTTCTATCAAGAGAGGAATTCCTACCCCACAGGTGGGAAACAAGAATTTATATGAAAGGAACAAGTTTTGTGTTAGAGTGTTTTCATTGCAGAAGTAAAACTCAAACACTGCGCTGCAAATCCTGCGCCCCTTGGCTCAGAGCGCACCCCTTTTCACAAGGTCCATCGTCTGAGCAAAAGAGCCGTCGCAATGTCACCCCCCGCACAAACACACACCTCTGCCTCACTGCTCACCGCTCCATGTGGTCCGGGTCCCCTCCCTTCCCCTTGTTCTCTTTCTGTCCCCGCTCAGTTGTTCGGGTGGGCCCCGCGCCATCTGCCCGTCGCGTCTGCTCGAGGGAGACCTCTGATTCCTCAGCCTCTTAATATCTTGTCCCCATTTGACTTGCCTCCCAGTAAAAATGCTTACCCGACGATTCTCCAAGCGCATCGTTTAACCGGAGGGTGAGGAGAGGGTTGGAAAACGAAGGAAAGGAGCGCAATATGGACCGGCGAAGACCTTAATTCAGATCATTTGTTGACTGTGACGACATACGGAGACTGTGACTATGACGACGAAAACGGAGTGATGACAGCGCCCATGTTTCCACGACCGGCGCACACACTATCCCGATGTAATTGTTACAAAGGCATTATTTGTCAAATGTGTTGTTTTGGCATAGTGAAGACGAGCAAATTTCAATTTTAATAAATGGTTAAAGCACAGGCGCCTGAGATTGATCTGAGATTCGTCATTGACTGCCTGATACTGACGAGCACTCGATAAAACTAGGTTCACTAAAGTATAAATCTTTGGGAATAGATAAAAATTTACATGAACATAAAAAAGATATATTCCATGAATACTTGTTTAAGAATACTCACAAATTTAATAGAATCTGTAACATCAGTAAGCAGACGCACATTCAGTCTAGAAGAGCATTACTGCTAAGTAATGTTGGTGCTATCTCAAGTACACTGGCTTACCTGGAAAGAGTGAAAAATGAAGAAATTATTTTTTAAAAATGGAATGGTTTTAAAATATCGCGTAAAGTAATAAAAGAGACTAATTATTCATTGATGTATCTTAAAAGTTGCCAATGAATCAACATTAATTTCCGACTGCTAGTTCATCTCAAAACTACAACTAAAATTAGCAATTTTCAAGAAACTGCGGGAGATTCCGCAACAGTAATTCAATTGTTGCAATAAAATTAGCAAGTTCTAGTGGTCTCATAATATTAGCTATGTTTCAGATACAATCATCAGTCTTCTAAATATTCAAAAAATTCATTTCATTCCCTCCATCCAAACAATCGATTATCATTATCTCGCTTGCTAAATGTGAAAAATACGTGTTTCAACATGCTTCTTACGAGAGGAATCAAAACAGTTTTTTAAATATATAATAGGTATAAAGGACTAGGTAAAGAGAAATGTGTCTATGATATGCAAAAAAACAATCGGATCTCAAAGGACTTTTCATTTCCTTCACATTGATATAAATGACTAAAAAATGTATCAGACGATTAGTTTACAATTTGAAACCTGAATTGCATACGAAAAAGCAGTCACGAAAAGTGGTACCTTTTCAGTTATCTTTGCATGTTATTATTAATTTCTTTCTTTAGTCGTTAGCTGCCAATTAACATGAGAAATCGTTTTTATAAAATAAAAATGGCGAATGGATATAAATCTCAACATGCAAAACACAAGTTTTGCTCCAAAATTCCGCTTGTTAAGAAGCCCTTATTATATGAACCAGTATTATATTATACCTCAAAGCTAAAAATCAGTTTTTAAGTCTTAGCCTTTTGCACGTAGAAGGAATCAGCTGATGGAAAAATAATACGGTGCTTTATCTTTATTACAAAGAATGCGAGTATAAAACTTTTATACTACATTTATGGATGTATTCGGAGGGATTTGTAAATCAATTTAAAGCTCTGTGAAAAGATTTTCTATCGTGTAGTGGTACATTTTCTCAGCGGACGGCGGATACTTAAGCTCATTTCTCACACTACTCTATTTCCTAAAGAAATACAAAACAATATTTTCACAGAAAAATGTCTTCCTCGGCTTATCTTGACCTCTCCTTCCACCATGTTGTCCCAAATGGAATCCTCTTCCCCTCATGTCAGACACCAAACAATCTACTTTCTGCGATAAATTTCAAAATCCTCTCTTTATTTTCTATATAAACTTTCCATACCACACCAATTTTCACTAAGTTTACTGTGCATTAATTTTAAACCTATGAACTGGTTGCCCTCGCTTTCAGCAGCCTTAATCTTTTTCACGTGTTTTTTTCTGAACTTTAAAGGTTTTTAAAGTTTTTCTTAAAATTTATATTAAAGGATGCAGCAACATAATTCTTAGGTATTATAAATTTTATATTTTATAGCTTATATTAATGACATATATTTCATTTGTTAAGATTCCATGAGCCAAACCTGAGTTCTCGGGTTTTTTGCTTCACTCGTTCGCTGTCATTAAAAATTATGACAGAATGGCGCCGAACAAAACATTAAATTGACAATTAACTGGATAGAATATTAAAGAATTACAAAAATATGGTGAGAGAGGAATTATTTCTTCATTTTTTCTCTAACTCTGGAACAACCTCACGAGAATTGATGATCACAATGTGACTGCATCTGTAGGTTTACCGATTATTTCTAATGTCTTTCAAGGTATTGCACCTATCATGCATCGACTCACCCAAATAATAATAATTTTTAATCATTAGTAGATTTATGAAATACGGTCGTCTTACGTGCAATTCTAGAACATTTTTGAACCCATCCATAACGGACCACGGTATCACATTTTTCCAATGATTTGCGCCCTGAAGGAATCAGAGCCCTAAATTTCAACTTCTTCGGTGTTCTGTAACTGTACTAGCTAGTTCCACGTGCATAACCAAACCCATTGTCTTTCACTAAGAGAATTTGACAAATTGACTGAATTAAATAGAGCAAGCAACTGGATTAAATAAGAATTGACTAAAGTCAAGTACCATCTCCTAAATACACATGTATGGATGCAATTATGCTAAAATTGGTAGAAATTGATGCTGACTAATGGATTCCATGTCACATATCTCACAAAGAGATATTCAGTATACCTTGTACACATCTCACAAAGAAGCGTTCTTCAATTTGAGTGTTCCTTGAAAAAAGTGATTAATATTACCTATGTTCCTATCAAATCACCGTTGGTGGAAGAACAATTTTCAATAATTGTAGTACTATAAACCAAGCTACTTCAGTGACAACTATGTATCAAAATTGGACGAATAAAAGTATAAATAATAGTTTGACATCAAGATTTTTTTAATATCTACGGGAGCCCAAAACTGTCATTGACGGGTGGCTACAGCTCGATAAATCTCTAGCACAACTACGACTCAATACTTCATCTGTATTCCATTTTCAACGGGATGCATGGGTTCCCGAGAGAAAAACCTTTCGCGAGAGGAAATTAAATGATAAAAAATGACTGTCTACTTAAACCAGATCGGCGATTCCATATCTCGCAGCGGGCAGGCAAAAAAAAGCGCGCCCTCTGAGAGAAACAGACAAACTGAGCCTCTGCCGATCGTGACTGTGAGCGGAAAAAAAAAGAAGAACGGAGAGCGATCGGATTAGAAACAAATGGTGCGAGAGTGCAGGCGGGGGGGAGGGGTTGGGAAGAGCGACTGGACTAAATGCACCGATTGCTACGAAATTATTTTCGACCGACGAGAGGAGAGAGTGGGCGTGAGCGGAGAGAGAGGGGGCAATGAAATGAAAAAAGGAAGGGGGAGAGAGGTTGCAATGTAGGTACTTTGCGAGCATGGATATGGACAATACGGGCATAAACGTCCATCTTTCTATTTACAAGGGAGGAGAGACAGGCCGTCGGTCGCAAGATGACAGAGTGTATGTGTGTGACAGCGGAGGGCAGGGGGTGGCGCGGAAGGGACGCTCGTGCTCCGGGGAGGGGAGGCAACCTGGGGGGGGGGAGTGGGGGAGTATTAATAGCCTATCATCCTCGTAAATAAAGGCATTCGGATCGGGCGAATGTCCTGCCATCGATCAGACCCAAATTGCTAGTCCCTGTCCTTACCATTCTCGCCCCCTCCCCGCATCCCCACCCCCCTCAATCACCCTCGTCCCCCCTCTGATGTTCCAGTCTTCACCCGAACCTTGCTTTTGCATAGAAATACGTCTCGCATTTCCTATTTCCCCAGGCGTCTTTTTTCCACTTTATCCCGGCTGGATCGCTTTGCGTCACTTCATCCCCCCCTCAGAACATCCCATCCGACGTCTCCCGGGAATCCGCGCCTTGAAAAATCTCTCATCCCTCCCCAACCCCTCTATTCGCCCCTCCTCCCTCCCGCCCCCACCCGCCACCTCGCACCTACATGCCATTCTATTTCACGACAGATAGAGCGAATATAATTACGTGGCTGCAGAAACATTCAAAAAGATACGAATTTCCCCCCTCAAAGGTGACAAAAAAGAATCAAAATGTAACATCTCGTTAAGCAACCCTCTATGACACCCGGTAATCAACTTTCTTCATCCTCGAGCTTGACTGGATGGATATGTCCCTTGAACTAATGAAAAGCCAACAAGGTCTTTTCATCGAGTCAAAGCATGCACCAAAAATAACTGTTTTAACGGAAAAACTTGTTTCAAATGATACTTCAGCTTTCCAGTGAATTCTTTGTGCGTGTACACATATACACAGATAACCTGTAAAAGGACACTCGCATTTAATATCTGAAGAGTCTGACCTGAAGAAGGGCTAAAAGAGGACCTGAAGCTTTAACTATAAACTATCTGTTTTTTAAATGTGAGTGTCCTTTTACGAGTCTTCTATGAATATTTTTGTGTTCTATTGTGTCGTCCAAGGGTTGTATTACTCTCGTGAGTGCTTCTACATCATCTGTTTTCAATCACTTCAAGTTCTCAATCACTTCAAAAATTCACGCTAAATGTTTCAGATTTGTCACCGTTATACATATTTGCAAATCTCTTTTTGATTTGATTAAATACAGTTGTAACCGCTTCAGGTATTGAGGATGCGTTCTAATGGCCATGGCGCCAATATTCGTTGTGAAGATCAATCAAGGCAGATTTTGAAGCGATTTTATCGCAAACGTAACAAAGGTGATTAAAAATCAGCCTTGTTACCTTTATGGAAATAGAGGAGGATCTCATCCATGAAGGACGTTTGCGATTCAAGGTATGAGGATTTTTGTTATAAGACTTGTTTTTTTATATGAAAACAAATACTGCGATGAAGTCGTTTTCAAAACGTTGTGCCAATGGAGCTCTCTAAGATTTTCCCATATCATAAAACAGTACGAAAAACTAGTGGATATCTTTTATAATTACTAGTTGAATTCCATTATTTTCTTTGTCAAATATAAAATCCGTTTCCGAATGTCAGAGGGGGATGCTCTAGTCCTAAAAAAACCTGACCCATTACAACACTGTGAAAGGTTGTATATGTAATTAATTCATAGAAAAATCCTTCGAAATATTGAGAAAGTAGCTGAAAACAGTGTTGGTAAACGGAGTATACAAATGTATTCCCCAATTTTTCTACGACTGCAAATTGTCCACTGGCATAAATGCAAATCTGATGCCAGATCAAAGCTATCATTTCCACTAACTCATTGCGGGGGTCTCGTCCTTGATTTCCAGCGTTTAAAATACTCCGATCTCTCGACAACTCTCCCTTCATTCTCATTTTTTCTCCATTTCTCTGAGTTTCGCCATCCCCTCTCGAGAGACCGACGACTTTATTCACATCCTGTTCCTCTTGATGTCACTTAATTAACCACTTACGGCCGATCTCTTTCCCTCCCCCTCTTCCATCGTCCTCCTCCTCCCTCGCCTCCACCCAGGTGAACCTCATCCTCCCCACCTCCCCTCCCCATCACGTGATCTTCCATTCGCAGGCTCGGCAACACTCTATCCCTTATCCTTCGCCCACCTTCCCTTGCGCCCCCTTCTATCTCTCGCCCTTCCCACCTCATCCCACCCTTTCCCTCCCCTTCGCACCCCCGCGATTCGCCCCCACTCTTTGCCCCCTTTCCATCGCTTCGTTCCCCGCTCTGCTCTCCAGTTATTTCGCGATTTCATCGCGCACGTCACATCCCCGGCCCTTCTCTCCCACTCCAGCCCTTCCCTCTCTCCGACCTGTGTACGGGCACACACGTATTCTCTTTCCATTTCCTACCCTCATGGGAATATCCTCCCGATCCTCGAGCTCCACCCCCTCCCATTCTCTCAGCCCTTCCTCAAAGGAGTGGCCAATATAACGTGATAGCGTGCGCCTTGTTCTCAAACGCAAACCGATATATGTGAGAAACGTCACCCGCTTGAACCCACTGATACTGGGGTTCACGCTCAAACGCTGGAGGGGTAGGGGGAGGGTGTGGGCGGAGGTGCCTCGGGGTAGGATTTGGGATATAAGGGAGGGTTGGTGCGGCGGCTGCGGGGAAAGAAGAAAGTGTCGCTGAGCTGTTGCCTAGAGCTAGCATTTCACCAGATAGCCCAATCCCCTTTCGCTCTGCATATTTCAGGCGCCAAATGCTGCCGCTGCTTCGGTTGCCATGACTCCCACGGCTACAGCAAGGGAATTTTTAAAACCTTTATGGCTTTAGCTGCCCAGGCCTTATTTCCTTATAAGCTTAGCCGATGTGACCCTTGTATGTTTATCGTGGTGTTTATTGAATCACAAAGCACCTTATCGCATTAGGTCGTGATGTAGACAAGCATTAGCATTGTATGTATTATATAAGGATATAGTCAGTAGTGCACTCCTCCAATCTACTTAAATATTTCATATTTTGCTCGACGTACAGTAGAATATCTAAACTCCGTTCGCTCTATTTTAAATTTATATATATATATATATATATATATATATATATATATATATATATATATATATATATATATATATATAGTACAATTCTAATTTTTGTGCTACGTGCGGTATATATTAGAAAAGAACAGTTAAGACAGAAATAAGAATGAAGCACATGCTATCTTATGGTCCAACTTGGTACCAATAAGATTTTCAAAATGTGCACAATGAAGCAAAATTACTCTACTAGTTCAAATAATGATTTTTAATAATTGTCAAATAGTTATGGCGAATTCATCTCGAACAACATAAAATAATCTCGAATCTGGTAGCAAATAAAGTAAAAATAACAACACAACAAAAGAGACATTTTTTAAAATCTTAACTCCCTTAAATTAAAAAGATAATTCCCAGTCGAAGTTGAACAAATTTTCCGTTTGTGCAAATACAAGATTACTTGATTTGAGAGATAGTTGTAAACCGAGACTGGATGAAATTCTATAGTGATAATAGGAAAGTGACAACCTAGTAGACCTTGGCTTCCACAAAATCTATAGCTATTATAAAATTTGTTTCGCTGCTCTGTAGCTCTGAATATGCTACAGTATAGTGAATTTGTTGAGTTTTAAATACATTTTCCACGGAACAAGGTATATTTTTTGCTACTTTCCTCACATAATATTCATCAACTTACTCATGCAAATCTAATGCCAGTGGCATACTTCTTCAACAGTTTAAGAAGATCTTCAATTTAATAAACATTATGAAGTCATTCGATGGTTTCTGGCTCAACTTTGCGGAAGTTCATGTTCAAGGAATGAAGAACACAATATATTTTTCCACTGTTCTTTATTTAGGTACGACTAGATTTTTAGGTACCTGATGATGACGCATAAGCGTTGAAACTAATCGTACCTAAATAAAAAATAGTGGACAAATACATTGTGTTCTTCATTCCATGACGATAAATTGACTTTGTACATGTATATGCTTGAAATATTAGGAGCGTAAAAGTTTGCTTCGTGTCAACAAATGTCAAGGAAAAAATATATAAATGCCTTTTGCACCAATTTTTTCAACAGAAACAGTCGCCAGTTCTTGAATACAAAACGATTCGCTATTCTCGATAGCCAAGATTTAAAGGACATCACCAAAAATTAAGTCATCAAAGTTTTGTTCAGCGACTGCAATTATTAAAATTCAAATACCAGAGCAAGCCTGTTAAATGTCCACCGCATCGAAAGATTCATTAATATAAATTAAGCCTTTCCCTGCACGATTCCGCATTAGCATTCCCGAAACGATACTAAGCGCGCCGTCTCACACCTGTACACGCACAACCACCGCGTGCCGGGGAAGCCGGGTAAAAATAATATTAAAGGGATAAAAAACTAAATAAAGCACGACCTCCCACTCCGACGCCTCGTCCAACCGTCGTTAAAGCGGGCAATTTCTCGCGACAAAGCATTTTTATGGCGAGCAATGCGATAAAAAACAATAGCGGGGACGGGGTTTGGCAACAGCGGCGGCAACGACGGCCACAATAATAATTATAATCGCCACCTTCAACCCTCTCCCCCTCCTTGAGTCTCCGCCGTCTCCCTCCTCCAACCCCCGTCAACAGAGCCAACCCTCCGGAAACCATCCCCCGCCATGAATCTCGGCCCCCACGCGAACATGACGTATTCCTTGGCACACCACGCCTGGAGCACCCTGGGGACGTATCCAGGGCGAACCAAAGGGGGTGGGATGGGGTGAGGAGGGGAGGGGGCGGGGAGATGGGGTTGGGGCAAGGACGCAAACTCCACGAGCCAGGAGGAGAGGATCAATCCCGAATAATTCCATTCCCACAAAATTATTCCCGCGAGACTTTTCTGGAAAGTAGAGAGACGCCGGGAATGATAGCGAACGAGGGGACGCGAGAGAGAGAGAGAGAGAGAGAGACGGAGGTAGTAGGGTCGAGTGGCGGCCGGACTCGGAAAACACCGAAGGGACCCGAAAAAATAAAATGGTACGCGCACCGCACGAGCGGCAGGGACGACGCCGGGGAGTGACGGAGAGATAAAGGGAATGAGAAGACACGGATGAGGATTGGGAAAAACTTAGGGATGGGACATGAAGGATGGGGGCATTTAAAACGATGGAAATAAGGTCGTTGAGCGGCAGAGAGGGAATTAACAGGCCCTGAGACAGTAAGTGGGTTGATACACAACATGTTAGTCCCGGAAACAAAGGGATAACTCGCAAAATAAAGGATATCACTCTTTCTTTAAATTTCAAAATACCTCTGCGCTGTTTTGCTACATTCACATGTCATACAAGAATCTTATCCCTCGCATGTCTGACTGACTCCTGAATACTTCAAATTTAATATAACCCGGAAGATATATTGATGTTTGAACAAATTTCTGCAAGCGATATTCCATACCAAGTAATTAATTCTAATTGTTTGATTGCTTACTGCGGAGGGTCATTTTTAGATTCCTTAGATTTGGTACACCACCATGAACTAGGTAGCTTTTTGGAACGATGGTGCCAGACGCGCAATTATGATCATTACAATGAAACTCGAGAAAATAAAAAACGCAACACTTTACCTCATCCTCTCTCCGAAGCGTTTTAATTGGGTTTTTAAACGGGACCTAGAAAGCACTGAATCAGTTGAATTCAATTTGGTTATGCGCATCAGTAGTTTCATTTTTTTGTAAATTAAAGTATCTCTTTGTAGGTGTTCCATAAAATGTATACATGACTCAAATTACTTCAATTTACTCAATTTCTTTGAGTTTGTTTTAAAAACTAAATAGCACTCCCTGTTGAATTAGGTATATCGTATTATCTGCACTGTGAAAGTTTAAAATTGTCTCCGTTTTGTTTGTCCAAGGCATGTGTGCAAAATTATCCGTAATTGAAATGGTACGTTCATACAATTCGATCTTTGTTCTTTTGACAGCATGGCGCGTACATGAAATCCAGCCTCGAGCCAGACTCACCAAGCAACTAAACATAATAAACAAACGAATCGGCAAGTGTGCAATTTTGACGTATTTTCAGGAATAATAAAAATAATTTTTGTAATTAATACATAAATACACACACACACACACACATATATATATATATATATATATATATATATATATATATATATATGTGCTTTCCTATCCCCTTTCCTTATATATATATATACATTCAAACACGAAAATCCCATACGGCGAACAAATATTCTCGGGCAACAACTATCGGAGCACTTTGGCGCTTTATAAGATCGCAGATCTCAGTGTAAATTTGGTTTCCTTATTAGCTTAGTTGGTAGAGCATTCGCCCGGCAAGGGGAAGTCCCGTGGTTCAACTCCCGGATAAGGAAATATTTTTACATTTGTGATCTGCTCAATTCCACCTTCCCCACCTTTCCTGTGTTTATCTTTTATGTGCTTTCCTATCCCCTTTCCTTATATATCTATTTATATGTGTGAAAATAAGGTCGATTTGGTACGTGATGGTAGAGTTCACCAAGTACTAAGCCCGACGGCGCGTGAAATTCACCCATCAGCTCTTTCCTTGTGCCGCCTATGGGCTTCCTAGGTAGGAAAACATGGTACCCGAAAAATTACGAAGCTTGGGTGGAGCTGAGGGTGCCCAGGGAGACTTGCCCGGGAATCGCACCTGGACCCTCCGCTCAGTAATCCAACGCTCTACCCCTAGACTACCGTGACTCACACCCATGTATGTACGCATGCATACCTACATACGAGGTACACTCGTATGAAATGTATATTATCTTAGCGGTTGATAACACCATTTTGAGGAGCAAATAAGTAAAGTGATGCTAAAACTGGTGAGCGGTGGGAGGACGGTCTGAAAATGAAAAGCCAAAGCCATGAGAAAGCGTAGTCGATGCTTCTGGCGTAACATGCGGCCTTCAGCTATTGGACGCCAATGAATAAAGCTCTCAAAATGAACGTGTCTTAAACTGGCAAAGATAAAGAACCTATAGCATCTGCAGGGCAATTTATACTGTTTCTCCACCATGGTAGTTAGTAAGTGAAAGAGCAAATAGTGTTTACACTTGATCTCTTCAAACTACGCTGTAATTATTTTGTCCTTGCTTATGTTAATCAGCGAAACACGAGTAATACATGTATGCGACGGATATTAGCAGGAGCACAAGATAAAAGAAAGGATAAGGAAATACTTGGGGAGCGGTTGTAGAAATGAAAGGGGAGCGGTTGAGTAGAATGACGAATGGAGAGCGGTTGGGAGTGCGTGACGCAAGTGAGTATTTGAGAGGTAGTCGGAGAGGGGTCCGTTCGAGGGGTAAGTGGAAAGTGGGGTGGACTAGAGGGAAGAGAGAGAGGAGTAAAATAATCTGGTCCGACAATTTCAGCTGGACCGGCGAAGAGGAGGGTGCGGCGGGGAGAAGAGGGGCGAGCGGTCGGGGACACCGGCTCCCAGGTAGAGAGAGAGAGGTACACCCGAATGCATATTCACAAGCATATCGCCCGGGATAATTTATTGTCGAGGGCCGAGGGGATGGGGCGAATAGGAGGGAGCAGAAGAGATAGCGGATGGGGTGGGAAGGTAGAGGCGGAGAGGACGTACCCTCGGAGATAGCGTTGGTCAGCGAGGGGTGTGTGCGACTCTGGAGGAAGGGGGATGGGAAGGCTTGCGAGCAAAAGTAGGAGTTAGACGATTAAAAGTGGGAATGGCGGTGGAGGTTTATGCCTTATAGCTGAGGCGAATTTGGTGGGAGTTCAGCCAGAATCGCAGATAGGCGCACCCTCTCCATCCCACCTTCATCCTCTTCCTCTACTTTCTCCTCACTTCTCTCTCTTTTCTGAAATTTCCTTCTCCTCCCACTTCGTCCCCTACTCCGCCTCCACCCTCCACGAATTAGTGCGCGAGTTTTCCCCGGAATCGACGATCGAGAGAGAGAAGGAAAGTTCAAGTCTCCGTCAGCGAGGAATGAAATTCCCGGCGTTTGCTAAAATTGTTTAAAAAAAACACACACACACACGCAAACAGGTTCAGGTATAAGAGTGAGATAAAGATCGGGAAGGAATTTTTTACGAATTCATTATTGAATGAAGCCATCAAACTTCATATCAATTTTTTTCCGATTGTTCTGTAATAGGCACCAATTAAAAAGGTATCTGCAACTATTCAGAGAAATATTTCGAAGAGATATTCTGGGATAATATTTATTCATGCATTTATGAAATCTGAAACTTTGATAATTTTGCATAAAAAATCGTCGATTTCGTGCTTCCAGAGCAATCACACGAAAATGTGAATTACATTTTTCGAATTATAGCCGTTACCATACATTTAGATAAAATACGACCATGCAAATTATTATTATATGATCGACTCAAGTAAAGAATAATTTCAATAAACCACTACAAGATTACAATAAACAAAATTAAATACTCGGAACTAATGTTACTTCCGAAAACACGCCGTGGTATGGTTTCGATAGGATTCTCTCGTTCATACGTCACTTTGAGGGAAAAGGAATATCAAACACGCTGGTACCCACCATTCTAACATTTGGGAAAGAAGATGGCATTTCTCGAAAAATTCTCATCCAAGCGGATCCCTCAGGCAAGCATTCCCAAAGTGCTTTAACGAGAAACACTGGAAAAATCTGAATATTTGACGGCAAATTCGATATATTCCTTAAATTTTGCCGGAGATTACATTGAAAAAATGACAGCTGAAATTTCGTATCCCTTCACTAGAAACAATATGTGTGCCATTCGATTTATGAGAAGGGACGATGACGGCTCATGAAAATTTGAAGTGTCGCGCATGCGCACCGGGATACCTCCACGTTCGACGGATACTCGATAGCCGAAGAAAGGTAACAACGAGTGGAAAGATAGAGGAGATCAAGAGTTATCCTCATGTATTCAACGACAGAATAAGCTAGTGATAGCATTTTTCGTGTGTGGGAATATGCCTCGACGAAGTCCTTCATCGAGACTAAGGGCAGGCTTCAGATGTAGAATGCTTAGCTCCTTGTGTGATTCGCACGCAATGTCAGGGTAAGGAAACAATTCCTTTCACTGTGTGCAATTTTGTCGGAGTCAAACCACAGCTCTAACCGTGAGCCGATATATCATATTCACATGCTCCTCCTCATCCTGCGTTCGTCGAAATGATTGTATTATAACTTGTGGAGTGTCCTCCGCATTCCCGCTTCAATTAATATTTCCTCCTCATGGGAAAGTCCAGTTTCATGGACAGCTTTGTTCTTGAATTCCTTATTCTAATCGACTTCACAATTTTGGAGTGGATAAGAGTGATGAAATAGCTTCGCCACCGTACGTCAATGGAACCGAAGTGATAATAGAAGAGTTACCCAAGTTTTCTCACTCCGTTATTCTCCTTCCTACCTTCCTCTTTCTCCTCACAGAATTGCTTCTAAGTTAATGAGACCCTGACGTTTGTAACTTTGCTAAAAATCAGCAAAATGAGGGAAAAATGTCTGAAGCAAATGTCATCCGAAAGTTGAACCGAGAAATGAAAGGGATCGAGATCTAGAACTAAGAATGGGAAAGCGAAATTAAACTTTTTTTACGAGAGTTTCTGTCAAATTTACAATGAAACTTTGCGAATCGAAATAAAATAAACACGAAACCATGAGAAAACTAAAACTCTTAGAATAGCAAAACTCGATTCTGTTAATAAATTTAAAAAAAGAAGCCTTTGCAGGCATAGATTGTCATCTAACACAGTTTCGTTTATTTTTTTAAATAGTTCTTTAAAATGTGCCATTCTTTCAATTGAGCAAATTAAGTAATTTGCAATAAAGTTTATGCCCTTCAAATTAATAAACATTAACCAAGTTATCTTATTTAAATAGTCTCGCTTTATTCTTTAAAATACATTCGGTATGTATTTTCCAAAAAGAATAAAAGTCCATTGTCACACCAATTATGCAGAAAAAATCCATTATGTCAGCGTTAAGTTCAAATAGGGAGAGAGTTACAGGAGAAAAATAAATGTGGAACTCAACATTATCTTTTTTTCCTGGATTCCAGCTTCTTCCCATTTTAAATGGAAGCTTAGTTTAAACAACCATAAAAATTAAATTTTTCAATCAGATTTTATTTTAATGAATTATTGGTCACCCAAACATATAAATAATCATAAATATGTATTAAGTGGTTTTTGCCTTTTTACTTGCAACAAGTCGTATATTTAAACAGTATCATTACAAAATTTTAGCTATGAACAAGTATATAGTATTGTGCGATTATAAAGCGGTATACTACATTAGTCACGCAGTAGTTACCACCATCACCATTAGCTGGAATTTCATCGGCAAAAGGTTTCGCGGGTAAATTAAAAGAAACTGGATGAAGAACGAGGAGAAGCGGGGAGATTGGATTGAACAAAAGAGTTGTGAGAAGAACATAGGGAGCGGGAGAGAACATCCCCTTGAGTAATTCAGCGAGTGAAAGGTGAGAGTCAAAAAAATAAAGAATTCTTTACAACTGTAGACACGGCAAGGGAAGAAGGAAGAATAGACCAGAATGACATCGTTTGCTGTGACCACTTGGAATCAATTCCATGGCTTTTTAATTTTTAAAATTCCTAAGTGAACGGCATAAGGAATTTTAAGACTTTCTCTTCATTTATGATTTGTGGTACACAAAATCTAAATAAGTGAGATTTCTGCATATACTTATTTAGCTACCTGATTCTTAATTAAATTATAATAAATAAAATCCATATTCATGCAGGAAAAAATACCCTCTATATAATATATAATATGCGAAACTAAAAGCAAAAATCAGCTAACGCACAAAAGGTGTCATAATAGCAATGTGTAAATTTGTAAATATCAACTACGACGGTCCATTTAAAAATTGAAATAATGAAGTTTCATCGATGCAGTCTCCCGGAAATGAGATCATTGCTGCTAAACGGAGTCATATTTAACGACTAACTAGAATAAATTATTTCATGGAAGTTAAGATCAAGACACATGATATAATGAATACGAACGGGGAGATGGATATGGAATACGAAATCAGAAGTGCATAATTTTGGAGAAAACTACCGCGGGTATTAGTGAGAGGGCCAAGTATCGCATTTGCATTCCCGTTTTAATGAAGGGAACTGGAGAGGGCAAAGAGTTGAGGGATAAGGGGTTGGCAGTCGGCGCCAATGGATTTTGCTGAATGCCCTCCGGATAACGACGAGCCAGAGAAGGAGTGCGTGAGCGTGGGAATTTCGCAGTTACAAATGAATAGCGAGAGACGAGAATCGGGCAGAGAAGGCTCTGCGGTCATTCGATCCGAATCCTTTTTTTTTGTGCTCTTGCGGCCTCCGTGAAAATGGGCATTAAAAAAATTAAAAAGAGGGAAGGAAAGGTGGACGAAGGAATTGGAGAAGGGAACGAGAATGCGCAAATCGCATTCTGAACTCGTTTCGATAACTCTCCGAGGGGATCATTGGATATGGGAACTCTCTCTCTCTCCCTGCCGTGCCGATCACTTCCGAAAACCTACTACTTTCTCCGAAACGGGTACCCCCCCCCGGTAGTATATACGCTTATTTCTGTTCCAATGCATGTGCCTCTGTGTATGCTTGTATATACATATGTTTTTTATGCATATGTACATACACATGTATATATAAGTCTGGCGTCCTTATATCCCCGGGGATGATTACATATATATATATATATATATATATATTTATAATATAACACTTTTGTCGCTTTTTTGAAAATCCCACGGACGTGCACAGTAATGTAAATGGACTAGTCGACAAAAACACATAAAAGAGGGACTCGATGGGTCTCGAATTTTTGGTGGTGCAACCACCTTTAGAAAATTCGAGACCCAGTGAGTCCCTCTTTTATGTGTTTCTGCTTCTGTGTTTGTGTTGACTAGTCCATTTACATTATATATATATATTTATATTTATATATATTATATATATACATTATATATATATTATATATATACATTATATATATATATATACATATACATATATGTTCATCATCCCCAGGGAATTGCGATCCAGTGCGAAGCCGTTAATAATAAAACCCAGTTAACATACCCCATCATCTCTGGATGGGAACCAATTGAATGTTTATCCAGTCGATATGGTCAAGGGAAGAGAGAATGCTCCAGTGACGGAGGAATAAATGTACGAAGGCATCGTGGAAATATACCGACAAGAGCCCACTCTCATCCAAACTAATGTACTTTTTTAACATTGAGAAATCACTTATATATAGAAGCGTCTCTTTTTGGCGCTTGAGGAATATTTCGCCACTTAACGCTCTGAACACTCCCGTCATTCGAACTGGTACCAATAGAGGAATAGCGTCCTCCTGATGCACAGAAATATTTGTTACTCTTCAATTAACTTCCGAATAGTTAATTTCGCCTTGGTTTCAGCTGATAATTTATTCGTTGCATTTTCTCCAGACAACTCATTATATAAGACGAGCGGTTAGATATTTCCTATAGGATTACATAGAAAGTATATCCTGAATGCATAGCCTTTTTTAGCGTTCAAAATAAAAGACGGATATCATCACCCCTCAATGACTACGAAAACTACAAGTTACACACGAATTATGGGCTAAAAATTAGCATTCGCATGTTACCTTCAATCAATGTTAACTCAGACTGATGGCAACCTTATATTCATTTGTACATTACTGACAACATGAAAAAGGGAAATAGCGAGATGGCTTATAAGGTAGTTAAGAGGCGATTCGGGGAAATAAAAACAAAATCGCAAAACATCCAAGCCGCTAATGGAAAAATACTAATAGACGATGACCACATTGGGAATATACGGAAAAAATACATTGAAGTACTCTATCAAGCTCCCAAACCATTAGAAGATGGCTTAATTAAAGATGATTAAATGATAAAGTAAAGACGATCGGGGTCCTCGGATACTAAGAAGTGAATTTGACAGAGCCGTGTCAGACCTGAGAAAAGACAAGGCACCAGGAGTTGACAAAATAAACGGAGAAATAATCAAGGCACTCGGAGCCAAAGCGAAGGATGCCCTCGACGGAATAATCAAGGATAGCTACGACAGCAGAAAGATACCAAAAGACTTCGGGAAAAGTATAATTATTGAAATACCGAACAAACCGAAAACAGATAAATACGATGAGCACAGAACATTGAGCCTGGTGACTCAAGCATCAAAAATCCTCACTTGGATAATTAGCCGAAGAATAGAAGGAAGGACAGAAGGACACCTCTCAGAAATTCAATTCGGATTCAGGAAAAACCGAGGAGCAAGAGAGGCAATTCTCAGCTTGAGAGTTCTGGCCGAAAAAATGCAGCAGCATAACATGGGATGGAAGAAGTTCGACCGACATCAAGCAAAGAATAGCCAAAGCTAAGAACGGACTCATGGATAAGAGACAATTACTATGTTCAAAGAATCTAAGGCTGGAAACAAGGAAAAAATTCATCAAGACTTTCGTGTGAAGCATGGCGCTCTATGTTTCACAGACTTGGAACTTTGGAAAAGTGGGCCAGCGAAGAATAGAAGCCTTTGAAACATGGTGCTGGAGGAGAATGCTGAAGATTAAATGGAAAAACAAAGTGAGGAACGAGGAAGTCTACAGAAGAGCAGAAGAGAATAGGATCATATAGAGAATTCTACGACAAGGAAGTAGTAGATGGATTGGACACACATTGAGGCACAAAGGATTGATTAGGAATATAATAGAAGGAAAAACAGAAGGGAAGATTCCACGAGGAAGACCATGAGACATGAAGGAGAACGTAAAAGAGAGAAGGTATCAAGGATTGAGGGAATTTATCTTGAATGGAGTAGAATGGAGGGCTGCAATAAACCAATCCTAGGATTAAAATACTGACGATGATAATAACTAATTAATACAAAAATGTTGTTGTGCCCTGCTAACCTTCTCAACTACTGCCCTTCTTCATTCCTTGCCAAACGTCTTCCCCGCATTTCACTTTCCTCCCAACATTCACTATTCCTTTCCCTATTTCATGTTTGGCCTCCCTTCCCAGACTTGGTTAGTCGTCCGCAGAGACGTCCTCTATCCCTCCGCAGTGTGGCCGGCACCCCCCTCCCACAGCACCATACATTCACAGTATTTTAACACAAGCGATTATTTTCATCCTTTTTACTTTCATCATTATTTTGGATCACCGCATTTTTTCTCATATTCTTTCTAACCTACAGCTATAAATGTTAAATACTAACTGGTAAATAAAATTCAATAACATCAAGATATATATGTATACGATAATTTCATTATTTATCCTAAAGTGTAAACAAGATTGGATTTAGAGTTTAAAGAAGATCGGATAAAAATCTTACACCTTTGGTTATATTATTTTCTTATAATTTTAGCGTATTTTCTCAAGTATTTGTATCCTAAAAAATGACAACCTTTGAAGAATCTGAATTTCTGATCAGCAGTCTTAGCCTGGTAGGAAAATAAAAATAAAAATACTAAGCATCCACGGTCATTAATTCCTCGCACGTTTTCCTCCAAGCACGATTGCGGCCTTTTTATTTTTTAAGCCGCCGCGACTGCACATACTCTCGCTGCAATGCGCATCATCCGGTCGATCGCTGATTAACTTCCGCTGCCGCTCAAACTCCCATTCCCACCCAAAGGGGAAATTCCTGAAATTTGCAACGTAACGATATTGGCTAATGGTATTCGCAATGACGCCCAAGTAACGCAGCCCGCTTGAGACGGAGAGACCTGAAATCACGACAAAGCAACACTGAATTCCTCAATCGCTTTTTCGCTCAGAGCAAAATATTTGTTTTAGTACAAATTCCCGAGGACGGGTCATTATTTAAGTTCAATATACTCTTTCGCTTTTGTACTCGAAAAAAAACATTCCGCTTTCTTAATCGACGTCAAAATAACCAGTCCGCAACAATGATTTACCTGAAGCTTGGCTCAATTGGTAAGGGTTGAGCTTCCCAGGAAGATACTTATTAGTATTTTACCAATTAAGGTAGGAAGTAGCTTGGATGGACAGACTATAACACGATAAAACAATAAATCTACTTTCCTCTACTAACAAAGCATAACCTTGAGGGCGCTGGACTGTTCCGGGAGAAGGTAAGGTAAAGGAGGGGGGGAAGATACCGTGCTACCGGCGGCGACTGGAGACGGAGGCGTGGAGTCCGTCGGCTTCCCTCTCGCAAACAGCCCGCTCTTCGGGTTTTTCCCCGATATATATACCCGGGGGCCTTTTTGATTTGTCGATTGGGGCCCTCTTCAATTGGCCTTCTCAACCGGGGGAATCGGTTAGGGGGAGAAGCCGTGGAAACGGCTCATCCTCCCCCGCCGCCCCCCCCCTTCACACCGGCGGCGTAGTCTGCTTGTGTTGGGGGACCATCGAAACCGCAACTTCTGTTGCATCGGTCTTCCGCCATCCGGATGTCTCTCGACCTGTCCTTCAGCTGCCGACACCATCGCCAGGACGGCCCCACTAGCCCACGCCACGCGAAGTTTTCTGTAGCTCACGGTAACTTGGAAAGGCGGGGGATGGATAGGTGGGGGGGGGGGTTTCGCAACGCGAGGGGATTGGAAGACATGCGGTCCTCTCGGTCGAAACTCGCATGGGTTTTAACATCGTTATCGTCTTCAGCACATACACAATTCACTAATCTCATCAGCCAATACAATATAGAGACATAAAGTAACAGTAACACTTGTGTCTTCACGAATTGTCCAGTTGAAAAAAAAATGTACCGTTTTTTCAGAAGTTTCTCCTTAAACGACACTCGGCGAAGATGAACAGATATCGTTTAAATTTCCACCTTCAAAACACAACGTGCATGTTCATGATCACACATCCTTTTACCTTCTCCATCCTTCTCCGCACCCATATTTCAAAAGCCTCAAATCTATGCCTACGTATAGTGGTTTTAATATTGTTTCTACAGCCTTTTTTGTCTAAAAAATTATTCAATTACCTCCAAAACGACATTTAACTATTCTTCTGTGCCGCATGCTTTCTGAATATTGTTTATTTCAGTAAAATGCATTTATTTTTTAAATTTAAGCAGAGAGTTAAATTGAGCCAAGGTTTTTCCAGCTCAACGCGTTGCATTCTTTTGTTATACTTGAGGGCGCTGGACTCAATGATTAGGAACTCATGGTCCCAAGTGCAATTTCCTATTTTTACACGCAGCGTCACCGCTTGGGACACCAGTACCCGACTAGCGTTGAAGGCGCTACACTGCATGTTGACTTCTCGTATTTTATTCTGCGAAACAACCAAACTTTGAAAAAAACACCGCGAAATGCAAGACTGAAACGCCCCGGAATCGAGCAAGGCTTGGGCCGACTGGCCGTTCACTGTCACTATACTCCTCGGCGTGACGCACTTTGGGCTTCTCGGGCGGTTTCTTAACGTGAGAATAATCCCGCGACGGCGATTTGTCCTCATCGCCTCGCGGGGTATTCGTTTCCCTGGCCTCGTTGCCTTGCGGGTTCACGGCACTGGACGGCTAGGTGACCTATTCGACCGCAGCGCCAACATTTGGCTGCTCCTGACCTCTGGAATCCTTGGTTTGGAAGCCGATAACCCGGGTCTCCATTGAACCTAATATTAGAGGTACGATCTTCGCCTCTGTAGCGGAAGTCTACATCTACCATTTCTACGACGGGTACTTCATATGACTCCGCAAGTTCCCGCCTACCTTCGTGGCCTCGCCCCCACTCGACCAATTCGGTTAAACTCCGCGGAGTGTCCGTTAGCCCCAATAAATAGTCGGGGTGGAGATTCGCACACACTACATCGCGCAATTCGTCCTCTCCCAATGCGTTTCTGAGCCTTCCATTCATCCTCATCATCAGAGAGACGTACTCCGCGACGCTTTCACGGGGTCCTTGCTTCCTGTTGAACACGTCCCGCTTCATGCGGACCTCGTAACTCGGAGCGCAATAGGTTCGCTTAAACTCTCTCTCGAAGTCCTTAAATCTAGTGAAATTATTTCCCCAAACCCATTCGCGCGCCTTTCCTTTTAATATTTCGGGAAGTATTTTCATGCTTAGGCACTCGGAGAGCTCAAGGTGGCCCCTGAATCGGTTAAGCGACTCCATGAACCCCATCGCACTTTCCGTTCGTTCTCCGCTGAATTTTAGCTCCCACCTGGTCGCTGCCGCGATTACCCTCTCTATATCGCCTAGAGAGCGGTCAGTATGCTCCCTGGTACTTAGTGACGTCGGGGTGTCCACTTCCTCGCTGTGCAAACCCCGAACGTATTCGCGGAGTCTGGCGCGAATATCGTCTGGAGTGCCTTCCCCACTAATACCAAATCTAAGGCACGTATCGGTTTCCTCTTTTTTGGATAACTCATTTATCCAAGCGGTCCCCCGCGGTAATCCTACCGGTTCCATGCTGCCCAAAAAAAAATATAAACCACGCTCTGCTACCAGTTGAGGGCGCTGGACTGTTCCGGGAGAAGGTAAGGTAAAGGAGGGGGGGAAGATACCGTGCTACCGGCGGCGACTGGAGACGGAGGCGTGGAGTCCGTCGGCTTCCCTCTCGCAAACAGCCCGCTCTTCGGGTTTTTCCCCGATATATATACCCGGGGGCCTTTTTGATTTGTCGATTGGGGCCCTCTTCAATTGGCCTTCTCAACCGGGGGAATCGGTTAGGGGGAGAAGCCGTGGAAACGGCTCAACCTGACATCCGAAACTACAGTAAGTCCACCTTCAAATCCGCCCACTTCCTTCCTCCCATCATTCTATCCTATTTCCAAACCTTCCTCGCTTACCTAACATTCTTCCTTCCATCACAGTCTTCGACATCCCTTTGCCAATCCAAATGCTCTGCATACATATCTCCTGCCTCCTCCAGATTTCTACAGCAGTTCCCTCTCCTCTCTCACCATCACTAGCACCTCATTTGTTTTTCTTTCTCTTCACGTCACCTTCTCCATCCTTCTTGAAACCCAAATTTCAAAAGGCCCCAATCTACAACCAACACCTCGCTTCAATGACCATGCTTTAACGCCGCAAAAAATTACGCTACATATCAAAGTTTTCACCAAGTTTTTCTTAATATCCTTACACAATATCCCTGTCATATATTGTCTCCATGTGAAAGTTTCTTTGTCTAATGCAATTCTTCGTACATCTCTACTTTTCTGATCATCTTGGTCTAAAATACTTCCGATGCACGTAACCTGTTCCACCAACTCAAGTTTATGAACACCTATTTTAAAATTAACTTATCTTTTTTCTCTCTATAAAACCACATATTTTTTTGCTTTGTTTACATTTATTCTGATCCCATGCCTTTTTCACTGACTTTCCAATTCATTCAGGAATGGTTGCAACCACTGGCTAACTGGCTACCTAAAGCTCGATCATTCGTAAACCTGATTTTATGAATGCCGCACCGACTTTCATTCCTATCTCCAAATCTTCCAGTGCCTCTTTAACCACTTCCTCCACATATTCGATGAAAATCACAGGTGATAATGGGCAACCCTGCCTTACTCCTAACACTGCCCATCCCCCACTCGCAGCTGAGCGGTCTGAGACATGTACCGGTCACGGATAAATCTCCTGTCCCTCCAATCTATTGCTATTATCTGTGATACATTCATTAATTCTACCCAGTTCTCTCTATAAAACGCCTTTTTGAAATCTACGAACCAGGCAAATATATTCTGATTGTATTCTACAAGCATGAATTGTTTTGTATTCTTCTTGTATGTTCCTCTCTATTAGTAACGTGACCGCTATGGCATCAACCATGAATTTCCCCTACCTGAGCCCAAACTGAGTACTCATAAATGAGGGTTTCCTGCATCGACAGAATTTCGACCCGGGTCCTTTGCTCAATAGCCTAGTGTTCTTCTCGCAAGGTTGAAACACCTTCACTTCAATAGCCACCAAGTCACCAATGATTTCAAATGACAGAAGAGAAGTAAATTCCAAAGTATCCTAGGCAGAGATGTGGTCGCCAACTAAGTGACATCAGTAAATCCTAAATATGAATTGTTTATATGCTTTCGGAAATCATATGAAAACAGTATCTTCAATATGTATAAAGTGAAAGCATTGGAGGGATTTGTATTGTACACTGATATTACGATAGGGGATTTTTCGGGGAAGCACTAAGGAAAAAATATTTATGCAAGTTAGTTTCATTTATTATATGAATTATTATTTTCAATTATTACTATTCTGACTTACACAGATACACATTGAACCGTTATATCTAAAAAACTACAACTTATTCACCCTAATTACCAGCAAATTGGCAACATAGAATACCACCCTAACAATGTACTGCTGGTGAGTAACAGACACTATACGGTGTACATCAATTGACGATACCCCTTCACACACCTTCCAGACCAAGAAATATCCAAAGGAAATAAAAACCATCAGTTAGTAGATGGGATTTGAAAACATGACGCAATTCCAAAAACTATAACTAAATGTAATACATGAGTATTATGACACATGACTCGCCTCGAGGGCATGATAAGAGAAAGTGACGAAAAGAAATTTCAATAAGAGAAGATATACGTAATCAATAGGAAATAAATACAAAATAGTGACGGGAATTCATGGGATGCACGCGCGAATTCTCAAAATTGGCGTTTACAGACTTGATTTCAGCGATTTTTATGGACGATACGGCAAATAAAGAAAACAATATTCTCAAATTGAAAGCAGGCATTCATTTATGAGGAGAACGCCCCTGATGAGCGAAAATAATATGCAATAAATTTCGCCTCATTCAGTAATTTTATCGAGAGAGAATATACTTTTGATTTCAAAATATACCTTATACTCTGCTGCCTCGAAATGTTTTCAGCATTGTACTTTAGTAATTAGTAAAAATCATAAAAAATCTATCTCTAAATGTTTCAAGCGAAAACGATACGATGCGATATCCAACGATGACTCAAAAATGGAGTCCTATTAAATACGCAGCTATGTGTTTAATACCAGTCACAGGTGAGATGTATGATAAGTGACGGACGGAATGATCGCAATATTCTTTTCTCGCCATAACCCCACCAAAACAAACAATAAACCCTAAGTGCCGTTCAGGTACAATCACGCATCCAAGGACGGAAGCGGCGAGGGGAGGGGAACTTATTCAGAGTGTCAATAAAGACGTAAAAATTAAGAAATTCATCCCTGTCGTAAGTCAAACAAACTTTAGATTCCTTTCGCCCTCTTTAAATGGAGCTATCACCTGAGGAGACAATCACAAGTACCCGACTCTTTTATATTCTGGAGGAGGGAAAAGGAGCCAAAAGGCGAGCGGAACGGAAAATAAAAATATATATTTTCCGAAATGGAACACCATAAAAATAAATCGAGGATTCAAAGCACGCACGCCCTCGACTTCTTGGGTATATGATGAATGTGGAGCGGTCGCACGGGAGGACTGGGGGAAAAAGAGAAAACCGGAGGCAAAAGGCAACTGGGACGGAGGAAAAGTGGTCATGGGGAGGGGGGGTTTGAGGTTGTCTTGGAGGTTTAGGGAGAAATAAACGCAAGGGGGACAGGAGGAGGTAGGCGGAATACGAAGTATGAAGTGGATGCACCCCTTTCTCTTCCCGAAATCTTTAAATCTTTTAAAAATCGATCTCCCAGAGAACATCGATTCACGGCACCGTGTGGGATCACCTCTTGCCCTGGGCCGATCACTCGCATCACAACCATGGAGGACCACGGAGGAGAGCTGCGATGCAAGCCCGAAATACGGCGGATGTTATCCCGCTGATCGAGTGAGCGGGCGAGATCACTCGCAACTGAGGGCATCATCACACAGGACGGGAAGACGAATGATAAAAAATACTGTGCTAAAAAGTGATAGGATATATTGGTGACTTTTTTTTCCAATTTAATGTGTCGAGTAATTTTCCTGTTAATCACCAACAAGTATCAATGCGATATTTTTTTTAACACTTTCTTTTATCAAAAGCTACTCAATTCTATCCTTCGCTAGAATGAGTCACCAAGACACGAAAATTTCTTATCGATGGAAAACCTTCAAGGTTTGGACTTCATTCTCAAAGCGATTGACAATGCTGATGACTGTAAGTAACAGTTCGGGAAAATACACGTCATCATAATAAAGGAAAACCAAATGGTTGGTGGATGGGGGACCAAATGGACAGAGGAGAAGTGCTATCACGATAAATAGACGCCTAGTTCAAGGGTGAAGTGGAGGACTCGAGCACAAGGGCACCGCCATATCATCGATTCGACTTCCAGGAAGTTGAAGTAAAAAAAACCATGGCGCAAAAACATACTTCCCACGCAAACGCTCCATAAAAATAAGGAATGGACGCGAGAAGGGAGAAACGTAGGTTATAAAATAGAAAATATGAGATAAAAGATGAATGTCACTTGAAAGGCATAGAATGGGAGGAGATAAAAGGGAAGCCGAACACTACGCCCAGACAAGGAATTCCACGGGAAAAAGTAGATTCTAGTAACAGGTTTTCGTCGGAATTCGATCAAATGTGACTAGAAGAAGAAATTTAATTTCCTTCTTCACAAAAGGATTATACGATACATCCATGAATTCACAAAATAAACAGAACATTCTAAATTATTTTCCATTTGAGATAATCTGCAACGCGTTCTCGCGGAGACAAATGCAGTTCATTTCACGAAGTCAAAGGATCATGTACGCTTCCAAAAATAACCTCATATACTCATTTTACTTAAATTGTGTTTAAGCTAATAAAATGTTACAAGAGTACTAAGGTGTCCTTGTAAAAATAATACCGGCAATACAAAACTATCTATTTCAAAATAATTCTTCGTGCCCCGCAGGTATTAATGGAAACAAATGAACATGGTTTGGTCAAGATATCAGATACTGAAATATTGCGAATTTGGAATGTGGAATAAAGCACAAAAAAGAAAACCCAAAAGCCCAAAACTAACGTAAAATACGAGCTATATATATATATATATATATATATATATATATATATATATATATATATATATATATGAAAATGAATGACAATTAATTGAAACGAAAGGCCCATCATTGAAATACGAGACGTAGATATAAGTAATACCTAATGGTGATAGGAATAATCGACAACCTTCATAAAAATGCTTCCACTTCATTTTGAAACAGCAAGACATGTGCATAAATATATATATATATATTTATAAAATGCTATTTATATTTTCATAAAGACGACTGAAAAAATGTTTCATTCAAAGCAATCTGGATTATGTCTAACTATATTTAATATCTGCTGTTTTTTGGGATAACCAAAATGCCCATTTATATTTGCAGACATGATCCCCTTAAACCGGTCATTTTTCAAGATCTCTTCTTGAACATAGGTGATAAACGTTGACGCCAACTTCTTCCATTGCGAATTTACAAGTACTCAAATTGGAAAAAAAATTATACCGGAAAAAAATTCTCACAAAAACAGAAAACTCACATTTATGGCTTAAATTCGGAAGTACTGCTCTCGATGGAATGCCACTGAGAGACGAGACCGGAGCGACAGGGAGTTGACTCGAGAGCTCACAGACAGACAATAGCGGTTGAGCAGGGTAGTCGAAAATCGAAAACTAAGAAATGCTTATAAAACTCTCGTTTTCGGCGTGGGCCGAAGGAGAGAGCAGAGGCGCCCGGGAAATTGGGAGAGGCGCCGTGCAAGCCACGGGGGAGCCACATGACACCGAAAAAGTAATACCGCCCCGGTTCAGTTATCGCATCCGAAAAGCCATGAATCGGAGCGCGAGGAAAGAACTCGAGGGAGGGGGAGGGGAACAAGGAGGCAAGCAAGGTCCAGGATAATAAAAGCATCGGCTGTCTGGAGGAGGAGGGTGCCATATTCGAAGGGAAGAGACGGAATTCGATTTCCCCCACCCTACAGCTTTTCACTTCTTTTACAGCTTAAAGAGAGCCTTGGAAGGGTGACTTTACGAGCCAACACCTATCCGTAGGATTTAAGGAAATCTTTTTTGCGAATTTCGTTGTGCTACGAAGTAACGCTGCGTGATAAAGCATAGTACGTAGCTCTTAGGAATGTGTGTGGGAAACTGAAAATCCTAACACAGTCAGTGCATGATAGCTCCAGAAAGTAAAAAATTATGAGATTTTGGAAATCAGGTGGCTCCAGGGCTCTCGATATTGGACTACAAACATATACAGATTTAAAACTCCCACGTCACGAAGAGTATAAATTTTAAATGAAAAGTATGGGCAACAATTATTTCAGTTAAGTTTTCGCATGGTCGCAAATCGTATTGGAATTGGTAAGATGACAGTGCACGCGCCATTATCACTGAAAATTCGGTGATTCAAAAGATCTGCACGAAACTCGTCCCGAAGGTAATTGACGGACGACCAAGAGCAGATTCGAGTGCCTGCTTGCGAAAAAATCTGCAACGTCATCGCGACGACTTCCCAACCCCATTTAAGTCCCGACTTGGCACCAGCAGACTATTTCCTATTCCCAAGAAAGAAATCCTCTCTCAAAGGACACCACCATGAGACCTTAAGTGCCATAAAAGAAGCTTGGACGCGTACATTTACGGAAGTTCAGGAATCCACCTACAATGGACACTTCGAGTCCTGAAAAAGCCGCAGGAAAAAGTATGTCGACGCTCAAGGAATGTCCAGAATTTTGAGGCATTGTAGCAATATCTGAAATAAATCTATTTTTCCAAAACTTTTCCCAATATATTTATAAAAACCATGTATGTACAGGTATCTCCCGTTGTGTAATGAGAACTCACACTTATATGATCAAAGGTAACTCTTCAATTACCGTCGATCCCAAAATCCAACGGCACTTAATACGAAGGAAATTTAAATTAACTGGATGCATATTTCCAAGCAGAGATATGTCGTAATAGTAGTAATTAATAAGGAAGGCGACCGATAGCTGAGCTTATCTCCTCTACTATAATTAGATGGGAAATTCGGTAAAAATAGGATATTCAGGGAACGAAGGAAGGCTGGAGAGAAACCCGGCGTCAACATTAGCCTACTCTTAACGAAAGGCGTCAAGGAATCCACAGTTAAACGTCCCAAACGAAGGACAGCGGCGACTTAGTGTACTCTCTACAAAGCACCTCAAGTAGAGATTGAGATACCGTTGAAAAATCCGGTTACCACCGGGATTCGAACCCTATCCATCCACCGAAGAGGGCCTAAAGGTCATACTTAAGGAGCAAATAATAGTCAATAATAATAATGAAGCACATGCTTTCATGTATAGTATAAAAAAGTAGCCAGTCCGATTGTGATAAATTGAAAACCAATGTTAGTTTTCGAGTAGAAAGGGAAAGAGATATATAAATAACACATTGTCGATCTAGTAAAATACTCCAATATGGATATTTTCGAGGAGTTGTACAAGTAAGTTATTATGTATAAATGTGAGGGCTTGGGATGAAAGAGAGCGAAGAGAGGGAGAGTGAAACGAGGCGAAAGAGAAATAAGAACGTGAGAAAACTATGTTCCAGAGAAGCTGGCTGAATATGAAAGCGAGACCTTTTAGACTCCAACCCGTTGCTGCTTGAGGGAGGCGGGCGGGGGCCGGATATTGAGGGGGTTGGGGGAGGGCGGATGGATAGGGGAGCGAGGGGAAGTGCAGCAGGGTAAGTGGAGAGCGACTAAGATGCTAACGAGCACAGTCAAGAGCCTGTGCGCTAACAAATGTGTCGCAACGCCTCTTGCCAAACACTTCCGATACTCAGCATGCATTATTGAATGCATGCTGAGTGCACGTGCATGCGCTTTACATTACCAGGCTCAATGAATGAACGAACAACGGAAAACTGAAGCTAGATTAATGTGTTTACATTTTAAATTGATATTTTTGGTGTTTCCCCATAGACTAAATGATTAATCTGCTCGTTCCTACCTATTCAGTGTACTGGTTTAATGAACCTGGAAACATACCAAACGAGCCAAATTTCATTTAAAGTATTTTTATTAGACTTCGGAAGAATCCTATATTCGAAAGTTGGTGCAGCTTACAGTTAAATATTTGGAAAGAAATGAACACGTCGTTTTGGAAATGTGATTGAAAAGTGCAACTATGTAAGAACACATTCTTGATCATGTTGCCTACAATGATCATTTTTCCGGCTGAAAGCATCGCTTAACTACGTTAACATACCTCCCGAAAGAAATGAAAAAGTCTCCAGGCATTTTAATCAACTGCGGGTTTATTAGCGCGAATTGCGAAGTTTCACGTCCATCGCCCATTAATTTAGGAAAATCCTAGTTAATAACGTCCTACAAGACATCACAAAATTATGAAAAGATACATGCAGCTAGCTTTTCGCGGCAATTATTCCGATTGCTGCATTGCAGCAATGGGAATAATTGCCACAAATTTTAAATTCGGATGGAAGCAGTGACTAACCCAACAAAAGCCAATTCATTAGGCTTTCATCTTGAAAATATGGGAAACTCTCAGCAGCTAACGTGACACCGACTGCAATGATGAATAGAATTTTCCATCGTCTTGCTCAAACGCAATTGCAAATATGACAGTGTAGAAATGCATTCAATGTGATTTTTAACATAATATAGAAATATGTAATAGAAGTGGGGATTCACAAAGAAAACTTTTTGACAGAAGAAGTTCGTGCGTTCGATGATCTTCGTCCCTCTAAACGGTCGCGTCTATTTCTAAAAAGCGAAATGCGCCAGCGATTAAATTGATTTGAGAAGAGGCGCGGAGGGATTCGGGTGGAGTCGGAGGGAGAGAAAATGCGTACGAAGGAACGGAGGGATCGCAACGCGAGAGAAGAGGAGACATGCAACGGGAATGCAAATAGGAAACGGAACAAAGTAGGGAGTAGAGAGACAGGGGATGGGAGAGAGAGAGAGAGTGGATGGGAGCCAGTTTGCTGGGCAGAAACAGGGATATAAGGGAGGAGGATGAATGGCGATGGCGAGCATCGAATATCCAAATATTGCTCCCTCAATCCTCTACCCCTCGCGGCTCCGTACGACTCAGTCCCTGATCCACCCATCTCTCAAAAGGAGGGAACGGAGGAGTACCGAAGGGTACTCAGATCGCTAAAGATGCCAGCGTCAGTTAATACTCTCTCTGAGAAAAAACTAGACATACCGAGTGTATTGCAGTTTTCTTTTGCTTCAACGCAAATCGATTATTCACGCAAAATGTACGTACCTCCAAATATTAGAATTCCTGGGGCCGGGGAAGTTTTATGGAAATCTGCCTTCCTATTACACTATGGAGAATGTAAGGTTTAATTGAGAAATCAGATATGCCAACCAAATCGACAAGCTAAAGAACGGAATCCATAATGGACATGGATCATTGAAGCCCACGGCACTTCACCTAAGATGAATTCGAACCTTGGGTTACATGGCAAAGAGTTCGCTGTCCATCGGCGCACCATTTTAAAATAATCGTGGGATAAATAAATTTATTCTCTCTCGCAGAAAATTTTGACGGGAAGTAAATTTATGCTCAAGGTCGAAATATTTTATGCAGTTAGTTTTCCGATCAGTTTGCACTTATTTCGGAATCCAAATATCCCGATAAATTTATATTTTTGTCGCAGAATATTTTGAATAGCAGATCCCAAATCGGGCATAAATACGACGTTTAGGGGAAAGCAATCACAAGACGCACGCCCAGGAAGTGCGAAAGTTGTCGTGAGTACTGAGTTCCAAGGATATGGAGAAAGGTGGGGTGATGGGGGGGGGATTTGGAATGATCAAAAGGGTGGAACTATTACGATCGATTTTTCTCTAATTCGACAAGAGACGTCGGGGGTCGAACATTTCGCCCCCTTTGCACTCGCGAATCGTTAATTCCGAGGGAAGAAGATGCGATTCGGTGGGAAAGAGTGTGTGTGTGTTTAAATAGAGAGATTGGAGGGGCGAGACACAATTCAGAATTAGCGGAGGGGAATGGGAAGAGAGTATAGAAAGGCCAGACACGCGGGGTTTACAGTTTGCGAGAGGGGAGGCGTTTCGTGGGTGGGAATGTGATAGGGGGGTTGTCTTGGGCGCGCCCTTTCCTGAGTAGAGGGAGAGAGGGGTGGGGGGGGGGTAGGGGAAGGACCCAGACGGGAAGACGAGCCGAAAGAAATAAGCCCCGCTCTGAGGGACGGTTACGTCCGCCGACGCCCGCACGCCAACCCCAGAGACGGGGTTCGAAGGAAACAAACGTCAGAGATTTTAAAGAAACCGAAGGGTGCGAGACAAGAGAATAAGAGAGAGCGACCGCAGACAGGATGCAGGGGCGATGGGACGGGGTGTTGTGGGGTTGGTCTGCATCCGGGGGGGCGATATACTCGACGGGAAAGACGGTTACAGTGTCTCGGTGGAGGACGGAAGGTGCGGAGGGGAGGAAACTCTCCTCCTCGCATTAATGGGCAATGGCGGGTGGTGTCCTTCACTGGAGAAATGCACTTGGAGAAACCGTCAAAGGAGATAGCGAGAAAAAATATTAGCATTAGAAGTCATGTCGCCCACCTTCTTAAAGCGCTACCAGTGGTATGATTCGCATTTTTTTATCGTCTCAGGTAATGCGGGTGCTCATTGTTTGAAACTCGTGGAATATCACAAAACTCTGAAGACTTTAACATCTGTTTTTTCCATAAAAGCAAGAGAGAGTGAATACGAATGCAATGATATATTGCAAGTACATTATGTTTCATAAAATCTAAAGAAAAACCATTCACTTTTGTGCCAACATGTCTTTAGTAAAGAAAATACTTTTAACGTCGGGTATGTTTTCCCAAGTTTTAGGGTCAAAACTTCACTCAGAGTACATACGAATGCTTATTTGTAGTAGTAATATCTTGCTGAAAAATTAACGATGCAAAATAACCATATCCTTCGAGACACCAATACGAAATTAACATTACTTCTGATTGCAAAACGTAAAAACTGAAGTCGTTGGTACGCTCCAATTCAATGGTGGCTCATCATAGGAATAAAAGAAAATATATCCGACATTTTCTTTCCAAATATTGGAAAGAAAATATATCCGACATTTTCTTTCCAAATATTGGAGAAAAACTGGAACAGGTGAAGTCATTCACTACCTCAGAAACATTAAAACATGGAAATAAAAGATCGGAATGGACATCAATCATAGCAACATGCATCCAATAGACTTGTTTGTGGCAAATACGCCATTATCGTGCTCAAAACAAAGGAAGTTTGAAACTGAATAGAAAAATATAATGGCCTTTCATCGAAGTGGGATGCTTAATTCATCAGAAATATCGGATATTGCGTTGACAGAGAAAATTCTAGTAAAAACTCGAATTATTGCTTTGGAAACAAATACTTGAAATTCAGTAGCCACGATAAAAAAATGAGGAAATAAGCGACAAATCATAAGAGGTGTTGACATAGCGATACGCCCAATGGAAAGGAGGAAGCAAAGGAATTGGACTCCCAAAGATAAATTTAATTCCCAATAATTATAATATATTTATGAACAGAAAAGAAAATGACAGTCCTTAACAAGGTAATATGAAGTCGGTTGCAAGATAGGCGAGTGTAGTCAGTCTAGCGGTAGCGGGGTTAAGAAATTAAGACGAATAACGGGTTATACGGTGCCACTTTTCGGGTTGAATAATCAATGAATTATCTCTTAATCGAATAGACTTGGCAAGGAAAGTGGAAAAAACGAATGTAACCGAATGACTGCTCTTATTTGAGGTACAAAGTACGAGGACATTTAATATCTCAGCGAGATTAAAAGCACATCAATCATTTCTTGATTACTCACAAATAATATACTATTATGGTTCATTTGGAGACACTTTTAGAAAAGACGATTAACTACGTTTATTAGTACATTCAAATAAAACATCAAAGAATATACTTGTATTTTTCCAGAAAGGCATTCCCACAGTTGAAATATCATGAACTGTAATAAAACAACTGAAAACCATTAATCCTAATATAATAAATCGAAAAAATACCATAAGCGTACACAAAGAACTCTTATCAAAAACAGCGTCCTATCTCAAGAACATTCGCCGCAGTTGTGATGAGTCTAGGAGTGAGCGTTTACCTGGACACGCCATTAATTTACTACTGTTAGTAACAACACACAGGATTGTATTTCCACCCAAAGCGTTCGAAGCTTTTTTTCCAAAAGTACATCAAAAGCCTCTCTGTGTGCCACTGCAAGTCAGACTCCGTCCTGAAAGGCTGCACGGGTCACCGCCGCCGCTGTGCCATGCCGTTACGAGTATGAAAAATACATAATACCGCCTCCCTCGGGGCGAAAACGATGTTTATCGATGGAAATTCGGACGAATAAAAAAAGGTGAAATCCACTGTTAGAGAGACTTATTTTTGGACCGTTTAGACGCGTGTCCGACTTGTGTTTATTTCATTACCGCACCCGGAGGGAAAGGAGAAGTCGGGATAAACGATCCCGAGGGACCGCCGTAGAAATTCTCGGAGAGGCGCCATTCCCCTCGAGAGGAGGGAGGGGGGAGGGTAGGGGGGGGCGCATGACGTAACGCTCTCACATCCTTCCCTTGAGCCATTACTCCCCGCACCCGGCGAGGAACACACGAAGAAGAGCGCGGTTTCTGGGAAAAGGACGAAGAATTGCTTTTCGTTTTCTTTTATGCACTTCCCATCCGAGATCCAAAGGGGGTCACGGGCGGGAGGGATTCCATCCTTTTCTTTCTCCACTCCAAGGGGCCGTGCTTTTTTTTGTATTCCGACAACGGTAACGGATAAAAAGAACTCCCCGTCTAGTTCTTGAGAAAGATGTGGCAATGGCGAGAGTCGGCCGGGAGGGAGGAGAGGACTGTGCGGAGCAGAGGTTTATTTAGCATGCACCATAAGTGCGAGGGGGAGCCTCCCTCGAGAATGGGAGGGGTCCCCTCGGATGGATGCACCGCGGGTGGGTGTTCCGGAGCCACGGGCATGTTTGCGGGCGAGCGGATAAGGGTCTCTCCCTGCTAACCGGGGGAGAGGGACTTTCTCGCGGTGAGCGGGTTCCGGTTCGGGCGACGGAGGGAGGGGGGGTTCGACGAGACCCCCGACGTAAAGCGGGGGAGGAGAGAGTGTCACCCTGAGACCAACGCCGAATAAAGGTTGTCCCGAAATTAAACACACTCCCTTCACCCACCGCTCCCATTTTGGGGAGGGGGGAAAATAAAAAGAGAGACTTAAAGTAATTTCGGAAAACTTGCACAATTTAATTTCCTCCACACTGTCCTGCCCTTCCATACTTGTTTCTCCTGAGGAGTCATATTAATATATCGTTCCAAATATATCCCTCTGTCCCATAGACTTCTAGTATCCCTTGTCTGAAGAATCTCGTAGGGCTACATCCACCCTCGGAATTCGAAAGAAAAGCTAAAGTATTCATTAGAATAAGTCAAAAAGTAACTAATAATATGACTCTCTGCTCAGAAATATTTTGGTGCGTAAATTTCTTAATTGCTAGTGGGAGTTAGGGGAGGGTTTCTGCAGATAACTAAAGAGGTTTTCTTCCTTCTTTTAACGATCAATTACTCAGCCCTAAATTTTCAAGTTTTGTCTCTCCCCGTCTGCATGCGGGTCCAAAGATGGATTTGGCGGGAAAGCGAAGGATAAACTTTAAGTCTCTCCTTTATTTCAAACCTAGCGTGGAACTTTGACAAAATAAGTCCTTCCTTAGACGATCCCTGGAGATGGTTTTGCAGAGACGGAGGTTACGTTTTACCGAGTGCCGTCGTTACAGGGTGATCAACGGTCTCCAGAATTTCGAGCCGATTTCACAAAAATATTGGGCTCTTTATTTCGAAATTTTAATAAATTATACGTAGTAATGCATAATATTCAACAAAATAATTTATAGTTTAAAATTAATGCTCGTCAAAATAAATCTGGCGATTTTTAACCAATAAGAGATTACCAATTAATTTAAAATATTAAACATTCCAAATTTCGCTTTAAATCAAAGTTGACCGCACACGACACAGCAAAACTGGATCTTCAAGGAATTTTCATTTTTTTTACTCCGGCTAAATGCTTACAAATAAGACCACATCAGGGGTGCGCTACAATGAAAAAGGGAGGAGAGGTTGGCCGTAAGACTCATTATTAAAACTGAGGACTCCTTCAGATGCGAAGATTACTGAGGTAGGTTTTGAAATTTGCATCGGAGGGTGAAAGCCGTTTCCGGTTTGATATGCAGGTTGATTCCGCATAGTGGGTTCCATTTCCTGTCATTATGGACGAAAGTATAGCAACTCGCAGGTATTTGATAATATAGAATAAATGTCGCTTATAACTACAAACATGACAAAACATATTAGACTGCAACTATATGATTTTGAATTCTGCAACTATATGATTTTGAGAAGTTAGAGGTTAGGTGGGGAGCAACTTAGGAGAATGGTCGAAAATGCGGATTAGGAGTTCTGGCTCAACTCCAAGGATACGTATATACGATTGGATTACAAAAAGAATATGTTAAAAAACGTCAAACGCTTCCAAGTGACTCGGGCATAAAACGGACTCACATTGCATTTTTAATCATAAAAACTAGAAAAAATTAATTTCCAGAATACTTTTTTCGGAAAACGATTGGGGAATTATATTTCTGCTAGCTAAAAGGTCCACTCTTCTCTCATGGGAGAAGTGTATCGATAATTTAGAAAATGTGGACACGAATTTTAGTATCACCTAAAAAAAATCTTGAACCTTATCATAGAAAAAGAATTTTTGAAGAAGAAATTTAAAATATCTCATATTACCACAATGCATCGAAAAACACTGTGAATGAAATTTTCCTATCTTACAACATGTAAATGTCACAGCAATCAGGATTATAACAGCTCTCCTACGCAACCGGTGATAGAAAATCCCCTGCTTTTTTTATTTTAGAAGACCTAATCAAATACTAACATATTTTGGGTAATTTAATCAATGACCAGACAATTCACGGTCAGGGTATGCGAATAAACCAATACGAGAAATCGTAAAAGAAGCACAAGAAACTTTCACAGCCATTTTCGAAGCAACGCCTCGGCGCACGGTTCACTTGCAAATTCACCTTTTGCTGCCTCTGGATGTAGCCGTGCAGTAAAGTAGCCTTGGAGTACCCATAAATTCCCATCTGAAACTCTGAGGCCACATAACCAGCAGAGAAGTGGCTCCGCACCCCAAGATAGCCAACATGAATAAATCTTTACGCAATGAATGACCCTAAGCAAAAATGTCCGGGCTCACGCAAGCGCCCAGACTATACAGCGAGTCTGTTGCTAGGTATTTCCTCGCCCGACATGTGAAATTATTCATTGAAAATAAATGAACAATTAGTGAATGTCCACCAGCACTCGAGAAGAATTACCCACATCAAGGGCCGGCGTGAATTGCATCGGAGCGAACGAATTCCCCGGGAGAACGAATCCATCGGCATTTCCACGGAGGTTTCCTCCTTGGACCGCGAGAGGGCGGAGAGCCGCTCCCCGCTATTATTGGAATCCTCGGAGAGGGAGGGAGGGAGGAGGCGAGGGACGGAGGAAGTGAGAGGGAGAGACGGAAAGCAGAGAAATGCGGAACGCGCGATGTTGATAACGAGTTCAGCCGAGGAGCTTAATAAAGCCAGGCCGTAAAGTCGCATATGAGGGACAATAAAATGGCGGCCACGTGGGTCGACTGCTTGCACCCCTGGCTATAGCAGCACCCCACTCCTCCCGGTGGAGAGGGGAGTGATGGGGCACGCGAGCCGATGGTTAGGGAGGGGGAGCCCCTAGGCTAGGGGGGCGCGTAGTCTGTAGGCGGGGAATGGGGAGTTGTTTAATACGGAAGAGAGTGCGCGGGAGTGGATACGTGGGCGGTGGAGGAGGAGACACCGTAAAGAGAGGGAAACTAGTATTCAAAAAAGTTGAGAGCAGAGAGAGAGCTAGAGAAAACGATAAAAAGAAGGGAGAGGTGACTGCCGGGGAGGGAGGAGATTCACCTTCCCCTTGCGCAAGGAGCCTCCCAAACTACTCTCCCGCCAACATTTTTATAGCAAATAACTTGCCGGCGGAGCGATTACGCGGGATGGAGCAGCGAGACAACAGAGGCGGCGGCGACCGTTGGAGGGAAGGGAGGAAATGACAAATAAAGAGAGGATGAGGAAAAGATGCAGGAAGGGTTGGAGAGTGCACGTGGGTGAGGGAGGGTGGTGGGCTGGGAGAGGAGGGCCAATGGATCCACACCTCCCATGGGGGTGGAAGATGTGGGATATCACTTTGTACGGCCACTGTCGCTTACTCATCATTTATTCTAACCCATGCAGCCTCATCTTGAACAGATTGAATGGAGCAGGTCAACGAAACCTCCATTTCGTCAAGACACTAAAGCCTATTATCAATGAGTAATCATCAGCGAGTTATTGGATATCCTGGTCATAATTCTAAGCTCATGCCGAAAAGTTTGCGCTGAGTGATGAAAAGTGTAATTACAACATAAACCTGAAAGGATGGAAACATGAGTTCGCTCAAAGTACTATGATTGTGACATTTTAACAAAGACGCATTTATGCAAGAACCCTAATGATAAAAACATAATATCAGGTGTGTGTGGTCTATGGACTCTATAACAAACATATAGCAAACATTTATTACCTTACGAAACTCATTTTTCTGGCTTTGAAGGCTCCCAAGCAAGACTTTGCGAATGATTTCAGACCGCTAGTGTTTACCGGAAGTAGACAATGAACCTACTAGAGCGAATTTACAAAAATACCATCATTCCCGAGAACTAAATATATGAGACAACTTTAACTTCAGCAATGAGTCGTCGTGTCAACTAGTGTGTAACCAGTAAAAAGAAAGACTTTTAACGGGAGATAATTATACTGAGAAGTCATCTGAGGCAGACGAGTCGTAGTTAAAACCTGACATTTTTGGAAGAACTTAAACGATTCAATATCGTACTCATTTTAATCTTGAGTCAAATAGGAAGAGCAGCTCTTCTTCCGTGGACATGCTCGAATTTTCATCTTCAAATTGTGGAAGAGAACGCAAAGGACTCAATGACGGGTTTTCTATCTTTAAATACATTAAAACAAATTTCGGAGGACCATTCTCCGAGTAAATCTTTGTGGCTTCGCGAACTATAAACAATCAATTGAACATCGGGCTCCAGCATATTTTTTGGCGTAGAAGGCGACGAGACTCTGGACTTATACCAATCAAATTAAAAATCAATGCATTGGAGAAAGAGACAAGCAAAAAAAGGGAAACGACAATTGGGCAAACGAAAAAAGAAAAAAAACAAAATGTAATAATTTCCAAATAAAACCGGCAGCAGCATCGTTAACGGAGGTGAGTCTGGCAGGCAAGATTCAAAATGGTGTCGATATGGGAGAGCGGGATGGACAGGAGAGCGAACAGAGGAACGGCGGGTATTTGGACAAGGAAAGAAAGCGGGACCCTAGGGGGGGAGGGGAACGAAGTGGTGAGGTGGGCAGAAACCAGGGAGAAGGAGGGAGGGTAAGAAGAAGGAGGAGAGAGAGAGAGAGGAGGAGGAAAGCGTGAAAGAGGAGGGGCTGTGCAGGAGGAGGCACGTTCATCGATCCGCAGAAAATAGAACAGAAGAGGAAGAGGGAGGGATGGAGGGAGAGAGAGAGAAAACGAAGGCGAGAAGGAGAGAGGAAGTACGGGTACAGGAAGGCTTGAAGGGGATGTAATGAGGGGGGGAGGGGCGCGCTGGAGACGAGAGAAGAAGGCCCGTGGCCCAGGGCACGCGAAAGTCACAAGAGGGGAGGAGTGTACAGGGGGCGAGGGGCGGGGGGACGGGGGCGGAGTCCGCCGTAGTCGGGGGCGGGGGAGGGGGGCAGGAAGCTGAAAAACCCCGAACGGAGGAGGAGAGGGTAGCGGGGCGCGAAATGCTTCTTTCGCTTGGGCACGACGCGAGGCATAGGGATATTGTGCACGGGAGCGAAGCAAGGCGTAGGGGGAAGGGGGAGGGGGGGAGGAAGTAGAGAGGGAGGGGAGGAAGTAGAGGGGGTTGGGGGTGGGAGAGCGCGGCTTGGCGAAGGAGGACTTCGGCGTGTGCTGGGGCGTCATATTACGCCACTGAACAATGATTGCGTCGAATGTGTCCCGAACCCCTCTCGCTTCTTCCCCCCCCCCTGCTTGCGCCGTCCCTCCCTCCCCGATCGACCCCTTCCTCCTCTTCCCGGTCAATTAGATAAGGGGGCTTGCAAAATGTCGGGCTCATACCGGAGGGAACGAGCTTAAAAACCCACCTTATCCTCCTCCGCCAATGTTTTTCATTCCTCTCTGGGGAATGAAGAAACACGACGATCTACGGAGGCGATGAGGGCGGTTGGGGAGGGGGGGGGGTCGGCGGTGGGATAAAGGGGGCGAAGGAACAGGGGGGGGGCGAAAATAAACAATGTGAAGGGGGAGGGGCACGCACCCCAAATCCAAGCTCCGTCCGCTCTCTCTCTCTCGCGATGGAAGAGCGGCCCGAGGCACGCGCGGACGTGTTTGCGGAATCATGGGAACGAACGAGATGTGGCCAGAAAAAAATGAGGACGATCCCGTTTCAAATTGCGTCCAAAGTGATGCATGACATTAACATACAATCAAAACGTGCTACACTCAACGGTCCGACTGGGATCACGCTCTGACGTTGAACGCAAATATTTACATTCGTGTAGTTGATGGAAACTCGTTCATTCCGAAGCAGAGCATTTACTGGCTCTGGACGAACATAGCGCGCAAACCGAGGCTCAACTGAGGCGACCGCTGATAAAAAGTGAATTTCGACTCTTCTTTTCAATGGCGAAAGTTTTTTTCGCACTGTGTCGTTGTACACTGATTTTGGTTGGCTAATACGTACTTGCACTTAATAAAGATGATCGCTGATCTAGGAAATGCAAGAGCAAGATAAAAAAATACACTACTACTTCCGAGTAATGTGGGACACAGAAATTCCTTTATTTCGAAATGTCGTGCGTGATCTTGCAGTAGGCTCACGGGATCACGGCGATGGTCCGTTTTATGGAAATATTTTTTCGCCCCAACTCCCAGTGCGCCCGACGGTCGATACTAAATAAAAGATTAAAATGTTGCCGTGAAGCAGACTTTCTAACCGACGCGAAGAGAGAGAGAGAGGGAGAGTTCTCTTTCTCCCGTAAGCGATAAAAAGGCGCTTCTATCCATCAAAATCTGATGATTCCTGCGGAAATAGCGAAATGCCGGATGCAAAGTCAGAAATAATACAAATCTGGGGTGATCCGGGAGGTTCGGATGGAGGAGGAGGATAGGAAGGAAAACCGCCAACGCTGGTTTTTTTTCTGTAAGGCGCTTATCAAACCCCACCCACCCCTGATCCTCTCCCGCACCCCATATTCCACGTCGGCCATATTTGAATTTCCTCCAACACCTGCCCGCATATTCAACTCCGAGCATTAACAAATCCCCGGACGCGAGATGCTAGTGTAAGGGTAGGATGACCACGGCGACTTACGCGACAGTCTAAGAATTTTCACAGACTTTGTTTCCCGTTACATTATTTTTGCAATCCATAATTAGTACAGAAACTTATTTTTTATTCTTAATGAACAATTTTAGTGGCATTTTTAAGATTTATTTCGCACAGGCGCGAAAGGCATAATAATTTGATTAGTGAATTATAAAATTGTTCTCCATCACGGATCGCTTTAACCCAAGTGAAACGCAAGGTTGGTTCATTCATCTGTTCAGTTGTAACGTCGAAAATGTTTAAATTAATTATTTCATAGATGTTTAGAATTTCATCAAATTCAACCTGAAGACATCCCCTCAAACAGTGATGGACACTGTCTAGGATAATGCCAATCAAAGTGCAAAGTGATAGATCAAATCCTTGAGTACTAGTAACATCCTAATGCAAACCGCCTTCAAAAGGTGAGGATAAGAATTGAGACGCACATACTCGTGGGAATTCTCCTTTAACACAGAGCTGACGTAAACCAAGCTTACGGACGAAGAACAAGACCCGTCCGTCATGTAACCTTCGCTTCACGTGGATTCCATCAGTTCACTCTGGCGGCGAGACGCGAAACGAACCTCAACCCCGTTTACAATGGCCACCGCGGGAAGATCCGGCCGGCTCGCATGCGTGGGAGACCGCCGGGACAATCCGTTCTTTCCCTGGCCGAGAGGGATGTCAGGGCTCACGGCGGGGTGGATTTAAATCCTTCAGGGTATATGTTCTCAGTTTCACCCTCACATCCGCTTATTCGCTCTCCATCTGGTTTATTATGACCTTAGCTGTGCTTAATCCTCATCCCTGTGATCTCCCCGAAGATAAACGGCGAGACCACCGGTGCCAACGAGAAACAATTTTTTTCTAAAACATTACTACCCCACAGGGCGAAGCAACCGATTCCCCGATTAACAAGTTCTTAATAACATTCAGAAATATACACAAATTATTGCTACTCTACAACGTAGAGATTAGGGTTGGAGAAATGAAAGGACGCAATCTTCTTAGGCATCAACTTTTTTGTGTCATGACCACCCACGTGGAGTCATACTACGGCAAGTGGTTCTCAAAATATTTATGGAAGATGCCTGGGCACACTTGTTAACCACAATGAACTGGGCACTTGAGTGATCAGTGCTACCGATTGTAAAATATAAAATATACACAGCTGCAGTTTGGCAATAGCATTTTACCAGAAAATCAACTTATTTCCCATTACAATAGAGCTGCACTGCTTGACATGTAAAACTACTCAACTTTCCTCCTAAGCCAGCTTTACTCCAATCACTCTTCATCTTCTCCCATCGTCAACTAAACGGGCACGTGACGAAATGGTTCGCATATAGAATACCGCATTTACAACTCTAGTAAAACAGGTTAAATGTGCCTTTGGAACTCTCCCTCGTCCATGTCTTGTATTCCGGTAATTCAAAACGTCGTAGGCATTGGAGTAACTCGTAGACACATTTGTACATCAAAGGGAGCGTGCGGGACATCCTACTTAACGTTTGCTAATGCCAGCTCATTTTGCTATCGTATATCCTCGCATCAAATACATGCAGGATAGCATAGTAAATCTTTTAATGAAATGGAACTAACTTTCACTGAAATGGAACGAATGAAACTAAATGAAATAGGGTTTTCTAAGCTCCGATTGTGGTTATGTCCTTGGAAAATCTGAAGACGGATCGAATAAACTTATGGGGATCGTCTAGAGGCAGACCAAGGTGACACATCAACCAGCTGGAGCGGAAAAAATAATGAACTAGAGTAATATTTTCATTACGAACTGTTCCGAAGTAATTAATACTTTTCCTTTCCTCCTGTACATTGCTCACAACGGCTAGTTCTCAACATTAATAAAATTTTAGCCTCACAACCTTATAAGCTGCAAATACTTAAGCGGATAAAATGATACTTTGTAATTCCACAGATTTATTTCACAAACACACGACTCGGGTTTCGACGTACAACGTCATCTTCAGGTATAAAATGATACTTTGTAATTCCACAGATTTATTTCACAAACACACGACCCGGGTTTCGACGTACAACGTCCTGAAGATGACGTTGTACGTCGAAACCCGGGTCGTGTATTTGTGAAATAAATCTGTGGAATTACAAAGTATCATTTTATCCGCTTAATAATGAACCGATTCCATAAAATAACGCCTGAAACCATCGATTATAAGCTGCAAATAATTTGGGTTGGTGGTAAACCATTACCTAATCCCTTCCCCTTTTATAAATCATGGAATATATTGACTTATTAGCAAAGTCATAACTATTAATCGTTGCTACAGGGCAGAATGACCACTGATGTCGAAGCACCCTCTTATCTAAATATCAACAGCAATAGGATCGATCTCAAGTAAGAGACAATATCTTGAAACGAGGTAGCTGCTACATGAAAAATATAATGTGTTTTATTTTGGGTCATTATATATGATTATTGGCAACATTATTAACTCGAATATGGGTTTTTACGGGAACAGAGCTCACCAAACTTCTACGGGATTTCAAATTCATCAATCTAGTGCAATTATCTTGTGTAGTGACATTTATGCTTGCGCATCTTGCGGTTTTCCAAAACTTTCTGGAACTCCAGAAGATAAAGTGCAACTGGAATTCTAGTCACACTTACCTAGTAGAAACGAATCATATTTTTTGCTATTAATATAGCTTATTATAGGTTTGGTACTTATGGGTTCATGGTCTCTCCGAGTTGTTAATTAATTAGAAAAGCTTCTCAATATCCGATAAGTCACAGAATATTATTGAAATTTAATAGTGCACAACATAAGCAGATCATGAATTCACTTATTCTACGGCAGTAACTTGTAAGAAAGCCGCAAACACCTTTTGAGTGACATGAATACCCTTTGCCCAGTCTACGACGAGACCTTTCCACGCGGAATCTCATGACTGCGACAAGAAGGCATTGCAATGCTCGCGGTCACTACACACAACTCCCGTAAGAGAAAAACTCATTCTTCATACTTCCAAATACGAATATTTTCTGAATAATTCCAAAAGCTCTAATCCCATTTAGCTTGCACTGTTAATCCCACATAACCTACAGAAGGGGAGAGAAACTGAATAAGATACCATGGTGATAATATGAATTATCTGCATACTAAGTAAACTGAGCAGCTTAGAAAAATCACTTGATATGATTACGTTTGACCCACCCTAGTCGAAGGTGAAATTTTCAAAGCGAGTTCTAGAAATTAATATGGCCACTATGTATGTAGAGCCAGAGCGAGAGGGAGTGGTTAAAGGGTAAGGTCAGGGGACTAACTGTGCCACGCCAGCGATCCGTTGCTTGAGCCATTGGCACTAGTTCTGGGCTCGTGTATCCCGGCGAGATCCGCCATTACCCCCAGGCACTCCCATCCTTCTCCGCCGAGCAAGGGATAGAGGGAAGACGTCACTGGCGGACCGCGGAGGTGTAGGGCGAGAGGCAGGCCTCCTCCCTTTGTTTCGGCGACCCTTGCAGGGGTCAATAGGCGGTGCATCGGGGCACCGAAGTGCTTTCCCTTCTGCTTCAAACCTCTGGACCTCGATCATTTGTGCTTCTGCCTAAACCGCGATGCCCCACTGGGCGCAGCCTCGTCCCACCGTCCCACGCGGTTGGCTCGGATTCTAAATAAATATTCACACGGCAGCACTCTTTCTTCATTTCAAATTACTGAAAATTCCTAAAAATCCTTAAAAATAATAAGTATCAATTTTAACAGCCCGTTTTTAAAGTTTGGACCAAGTGTCATAATATACATCATGTGCTTGTGCGGAGTGCGCTATGAAACTCATTGTATCACCTTGTGCGCTCTCATGGTCCATAGGCCACGAGTTTTAGACTTCAAAATACAGGAGAATGTGTACATTTCTAATTTTTACCCCGTTTTGGCATTTTTAATAACAGCACATCGAAACTCTCCGACGTTCCCGCGTCGGCGTCCCCGTTTTTCTAGGTCTAAGGTTCCATTGCTCGGAAACTGCGCACAGTGGCAATAAATAACACCCATTGGCTTAAAATGGCCTCACATTAAAGAAATAAGTTTTCTGTAACTAGAAAAAATCGATTAAAATGATTGTTTTTGACTGGTAAGCGTACGTGACATCTGCGCGCCAAATTGAAATATTTTATTTAGTGAGGCATAAAATGTCTCACAACGGCGAAATTATTGGAGAACGATAAAAAAATGTTCCAACAAGCACACTTCCTGCATCCTATCGTCTAATATGACCTTCGTTTTCCTTCCTCTGTTTCGGTTCCCTAGTATTTACCCTCCATCGTCATCTTTGGCATCCCATTTCCTCCGAGTATCTCTTACCTTTCCTCTCTCTCTATCTTCCCCTACCAAAGCTAGAACGTGATTGCTTATCTTTCCATTTTACTTTCACAGGTCTCCCACACCCTCATAACTCAAATTCTCGTTTGTACGCTCATCCTGTTGTCTCAAAGATTTAGTTTTTCAATCCAATCCATACAAAAATACACTCCATGTCAAAATCCTCATTGTCTTTTCTTTTCATCTTGACTTACGGTGGCTGTCAACAACTCCAGCACATTTGTACATGAAGCAGTTTTTCTTTTGACATCCCTAATAATTATCCAACCTCCTTCAAACACTTCCTAACTAAGTGAACTGTTGACCTTTTCCAGTGAATATCTCCCAAATTTAATGTTTATCTTAGCCCATATTTTTTCTATATCTGGATACCTTGGTTTTCTCGAGAATAATTCTCATCCCATACCTATTACACCGATTCTGTAAAGCGCCGGGTAATTATGGAAACCATTCGGTTGATTGGCTACCTTATTCCTGACCATCCGCATTTTAAATCGATTAGAAGATTCCCGTCCCACTTTCACTCATACCTTCAGTCCTTTACATGACCCCCTTACTATATCCTAGGGCATATACACAAATTGCAAAGAACAGGTGATAATGGACTCTCTTAACCACTTTCCAACACTACCTATCCCCTCTCCAACAATCAAACGCATCCGGGAAGTCGAAGACATGCACAGACTCTGGGTAACTCTTCTACCCTTCCAGCTTACTCCTCTTTCTCCTGAGAATCAGATTAAGGAAAGATTTCGAATGAGAACTTTATACTGCCTATGGAAATGTGTATAGAAATGACATGTGATAAGAGAGGAATATTATATAGGGAGTAACAAAAAGCACTAAGGCGGATGAAGGAGACTTTGTAATAAGAGGCGAAAGACAGTAATTTCGAAAACGAAAACTCAATAATTTACGTCCTAACGGAAAATATAACATAGCACCCTTGACACCAGTGAGACCCACGATGGACTATGAACACCTTTCTCTTAAAAGAGAATCACGCTATTAATGTATCCCTCACAATAGAAAGATTCCCTATTTACCAGCTACTCTAGTCATTTTACGAATTTGTAGTTTTATAACATCAATTTCAAACATATCGTTTTGTTTACATTTTCAAAGAAATTTTCCCAATTTAAAAAAAGGTGCAATTCACTACAAGGTCCTGCCAGTGGTTGAGAAGGTTTAATATTCTCGAAATAATGTAAAGACATAATACATAAAGCTAAACTAAATATCGACATTGACATAAATTCTCCGCGATCAACCAAAAACGTGTGCAGCAGGGTGTGCAAGCACCAGGTAGGAAGGATAAATGATAAGGAAAGGTTCGGTAGAGGAAGGGAAAATGGAAAGATATTCGTTAAAAAAAACTATGAAATAATAAGTAAACTTATACACATGCTGGAGGAAAATTACTTAAATTATGGGTTAATTCACCTAATAAATTAGTTATTGCTTATGCGAAAAATGGGAATAAAAATGAACCAAAAATATTTATGCAGGTCACTCAAACATGGCATATAGAATGGTCACTCAGATTTGAAAAGTAAGACTGGGAAACTCAAATATCAAATCATCAAAACTAAAAACCATAATGTATAAATTCCTTTATTGTTGCATAATACATTTAACAATTTATTTCAATTAAATAAATAAATAATAAAATATACATAAAAAATGGGTGCATACATAAATTTTATAATTAATCCTCAATCTACGCCTGACCAATTCAAAGCTGAAGGTAAAGCAACCAAGCAAATAAGTGACATGCAGGAAATATTTATGTGAAATGAAAATTAATATAAAAAAGGAGTGTAATCATAAAAAGAATTACATCGAATCAAAACATTACAAATTTTCAAAGTGAAATATAGAATCCAAAATTAGTAATATTTAGAGGCCACTTCTTTGAGCAAGTGTATGTAGATTTAAAATATTAGCGTATAATATTTTATACACCAGAGTAACGAAATTATAATATTTTAAATCTGAAAAGATAATTGTTTTGCTTCGAGCTGAAGCGCCATTGCGTTCGATGGCTTCAGGCTCTACTTTGTGAAAACTTTATGATCAATGTTTAGGTAAACTTTGTATTTTTTTCACATTACACTTTATTGCACCGCCAATGGTTTCCACGCTTTAAGCCACATCATCAGGTACTATAACTAATGATGTCGCCTATGCGTCCACCCCAATAGTATCGTAACAAAGTTTAGTGCGAAAAAATGCAAAGTTTATTCATTTAGTGAAGTGTCACTATTTAGAAATATAAAGAATTTGATTCAACTGTAGTATGAAAACATCGTTTTAATAATTTGATATAAATATTGCACATGAAATATTGAGATGTTTTCGTCATTATAACAAAGGAAGGAGACAGCGCATACAGAGAATTAAGCAGCATTCAAAATATACAGCTATTTCTTTAATTCTGAAATCTGCACTACTGCTAAGGCGGTCCATTCCGGTTATGACCAAACTGAAAAGTAAATTTTAAAAAATATATATAAAATGAAAGAAATCAATAAAATAATACATCAAAAAACAATAAAAACAAACATAAAACAAAACACTAAAAAAATCAATGGTAAAATAAAATAAAAAATCGGTGACCTCCGAAAAAAATTCACATTATTCAGAATATTATATTTGAAATGCCATATTAGTATCATCTAGGAGATGAATGCATTAGAACACGATTTTTGCTAGTCAAATGGACGGAAGAGTCTCTCCCTATGGGGGGGGGTTCGAGAGAAGTTCGATGGGAGTGGGTGACCTCTGGGTGGGCAGCAGCATTCGGGAATTGAGTGTCCGGGGGGATGCGGGCCCGAACACTGCCACATGCCAGACATTTATCATTTCTGCAGCGTGGAAGAAACAGCATAAAGCGGATCCGGCCATTATTCGACAATCAGTCACTTCACCGATGGCCAAACGGAGAAGCAAAACTGCGAACCGATGGCGCGGCGGAAGACACCCGCGATGGCGAAAGTGAACGAGGGCGACCGACCCTAGGATGAGGCGGAGAGGGGGGGGGAGCTCTTTAAGCCCAAAGGGAGCAGATTCCTTCAGAAATGCTCGTCACGCGCGACCCCCGGCGCCAATTAAAATAACGAAGAGCCTCGCGTGCAACCACCCCACCCCTCTCTCTTCATTCCCAGCACCTCCGTCCGCACGGGAGCAGCCACAGGCGGCACCCATTACGGTTGGGCCCCACCACCAGGGGGAGGGGGCGCGACCCGAGGGGGGGCAGGGAAGTAAGAGGGGCCCCACCCGCATTAAGAGAGCAATTTAACATAAATCATATTAATTTGGGAGGGAAGTCACGAGTCTCGACGCGTGGAGAGACGGGAGGGAAAGCCCGCCACGCCGCGAGGGTGCTTCCTGAATGCCACGCACCCTTGCACGAGGGCCGCATTAATGCGAGGGGACCACCCCTCCTTGCAGCAGCAAGTGTTTCCCTCCCCG